>JAHHZJ010000145.1:0-81771 GCA_021437245.1 Aegilops speltoides | reverse complement strand
TCCTTATGGTGGCTTCAAAGTCCTGAAATCATCACTTGTAACTCCGTTCTTGATCTCCTTAGCATGCCATCAACTCCATGTGTGTTCTTGCTCCAATGTTCATCCTTCTCCAAGCTAGGCCCTTCATTTGTAAGCAAAACAAATGTATCCAATTTAAGCACATCATATTCTCATGAACATTAGAATCATTACCAAGAAACGAAAGTACACGGTAATTTAGTTGGCGTCTTGTGAGCTCTAGTAATTGGTCCAAGATGTATAGCAGCAGGGGCTGTGGGTGTAACAATGGTATTGATGTCCTCATCATCCTCCCTTCTTGAAATGAAGTCGTCCTCGACGGAAGTTCATCTTCCTCACCCAAATATGGCTTCAAATCTGCAATGTTAAAAGTGGGACTAACCCCAAAATCTGCAAGCAGCTCAAGTTTATATGCATTATCATTTACTTTCTCCAACACCTTAAAGGGACCAGCAGCACGTGGCATTAGCTTTGATTTGCGCAAATCAGGAAATCTATCCTTACGCAAATGTAACCAAACAAGATCTCGGTGCAAACACAACATGTTTTCTACCCTTATCTCCAGCAAGTTTATATTTAGCATTCATCGCTCAATGTTTTCCTTAGTTAACTCATGCATTTTTAAAATCAACTCAGCACGTTCTTTAGCATGAAAATTAACCTTCTCGAAGATGGAAGAGGCAACAAATCAATAGGTGCACGAGGTAGGAAACCATACACAACTTCAAAAGGGCACATCTTAGTAGTAGAATGCAATGAGCGATTATAAGCAAATTCAATATGAGGCAAGCATTCCTCCCACATTTTCTTATTTTTCTTTAGAACAGCCCTAAGCATAGTAGACAATGTTCTATTGACTACTTCAGTTTATCCATCGGTTTGGGGTGACAAGTAGTACTAAAAAGCAGTTTAGTCCCCAACTTAGCCCATAAACATCTCCAAAAGTGGCTAAGAAATTTAGTATCACGATCTGAAACAATAGTATTTGGCACACCATGCAAGCGGATAATTTCACGAAAGAACAAATCAGCAACATTGACAACATCATCGCTTTTATGACATGGTATAAAGTGTGCCATTTTCGAGAATCTATCCACGACAACAAATATGCTATCCTCCCTTCTTTGTTCTAGGTAAACCTAAAACAAAGTCCATAGATATATCCTCCCAAGGAACACTAGGTACAGGCAAAGGCATATATAAACCATGAGGATTGAGTCGTGACTTAGCTTTTTGACATGTAGTGCAGCGAGCAATAAAACGCTCAACATCCGTCTCATCTTTGGCCAAAAGAAATGTGTAGCAAGTACGTCCTCCGTCTTCTTCACGCCAAAGTGTCCCATTAGTCCTCCTCCATCGCCTCCTGCAACAACAAAAGACGAACGGAGCTAGCTGGAATGCATAGCTTGTTAGCACGGAACACAAATCCATCATTAACGACAAACTTGTTCCATGTTCTTCCTTCTTTACAATTCTGCAATACATCTTTAAAATCAGCATCATGCACATATTGATCTTTGATGGTCTCCAAACCAAATATTTTGAAGTCAAGTTGTGAAAGCATATTATAGCGACGAGACAATGCATCAACAATAACATTTTCTTTACCCTTCTTGTGTTTAATGACATAAGGGAAAGTCTCAATGAATTCAACCCATTTAGCATGTCTACGATTCAGTTTAGCTTGACTTTTAATATGTTTCAAAGATTCATGATCGTAATGTATAACAAATTCTTTGGGCCATAAATAATGTTGCCATGTTTCTAAAGTCCGAACAAGAGCATATAATTCTTTATCATAAGTAGAGTAATTCAGACTAGGCCCACTCAATTTTTCGAAAAGTATGCAACAGGTTTGCCATCTTGTAATAACACACCTCCTAATCCAATTCCACTAGCATCGCATTCAAGCTCAAAAGTCTTATTAAAATCAGGAAGTTGGAGTAAAGGAGCATGTGTCAACTTAGCTTTCAATACCGTGAAGGCCTCTTCACATGCGGTACCCCAAACAAAAGGCACATCCTTCTTTGTAAGCTCGTTGAGAGGTGCAGCAATGGTGCTGAAATCTCTCACAAAACGCCTATAGAAACCAGCGAGGCCAAGGAAACTCCTCACTTGTGTGACCGTTTTGGGCTGCGGCCAACTCTCAATAGCTTCAATCTTGGCTTTATCAACTTCAATTCCTGTGGAGTAACAACATAGCCAAGAAAAGATACTCGGTCGGTGCAAAAGGTGCACTTCCCAAGGTTACCAAACAAGCGTGCATCACGTAGAGCATTAAAAACAACACGTAAATGTTCCAAATGTTCTTCCAAAGTTTTGCTATAAATCAGTATATCATCAAAATAGACTACCACAAATCGTCCAATGAAAGCACGTAAAACTTCGTTCATTAATCTCATGAAAGTACTAGGTGCATTAGTTAACCCAAAAGGCATGACTAACCACTCATATAATCCAAACTTAGTTTTAAATGCTATTTTCCATTCATCTCCCAATTTCATACGAATTTGATGGTATCCACTACGCAAATCAACTTTGGAGAATATTGTAGAGCCACTCAATTCATCAAGCATATCATCTAGCCTAGGAATAGGGTGACGATAACGAATAGTAATATTATTGATGCCTCTACAATCAACACACATACGTGACGTACCATCCTTTTTCGGCACTAGAATAATAGGAACAGCACAAGGACTAAGGGATTCACGTATATAACCTTTGTCAAGCAGCTCCTGTACTTGACGCATAATCTCCTTCGTCTCCTCTGGATTGGTATGGTATGGTGCACGGTTGGGTAATGATGCACCGGGAATTAAGTCAATTTGATGCTCAATCCCTCGAATAGGTGGTAATCCCGGTGGCACGTCTTGTGGAAAGACGTCGGCGAACTCTGCAAAATGTTAGTGACAGCGAGGGGCAAAGAGGAAAACACGTCCTCGAATGAAAATAATGCCTCTTTGCACACAAAAGCATAGCAAATAGATTGGCTAAAATCTAGCTCATCAATATCAGATTTGGTGGCAAGTAAACATGCATTTTTCAATTTAATTTCAGAAACAACAGAGATGGTTTATTATTAGGCTTCATGTGTTGCTCAAATTCTTTTGCCACAATCTGATTTTCACTCTTATTTTTCTCTGTTTTGCTCTATTAGCTCTATTAATATCATCTTTCAAAATGGACTCAGAGTCATAGGAAGCAAAGTAATATTTTTATCCTTATGAACAAGAGTATACTGATTGTTTCTACCATGGTGTACAAATTTTTATCAAATTGCCATGGTCTACCAAGTAACAAGGAACATGCTTGCATAGGTACCACATCACAATCAACATAATCAGCATATGTAGAGATACTAAAATGCACACGAACAGACGTGTTACCTTAACCTTGCCGCTGTTGTTGAACCATTGGATGTAGTAAGGATGTGGATGTGGTCTTGTGGTGAGAGATAACTTCTCCACCATCTCCATGCTAGCCAAGTTGTTGCAGCTCCCTCCATCTATGATGGCGCTAATAGAACGTTCCTTCACAACTCCTTTGTATGGAACAGATTATGCCTCGATTTTGCTCAGCTTGTGTAACCTGCACACTCAAAACACGTTGAGCAACTAAACATTCATACCACAAGCATCTTGACAGCCATGTATTGTGTCTCATGATCGAATCATCTCCACCGTGTTCCTCATGTGTAATAAGAGCCAAAGTCTCCTCATCATAGTCACTAGCGGACTCATACCCACCATCCTCAAGAGCAATCATCACACGCTGAGATTTGCATTCTCTCAAAAATGTCCTCTTCCCTTACAACGACGACAAATAATATCACTTGTGTGCCTGTTGACGCCATGGAAGAAGAAGAGCTCATGCAGGCCCGCAGGTGTGCTCTTGGCGATAGTGGTGGTTGTGCCCGCTTTCTTGTATCACGGTTGGAGGTGGCACCAAGGAGGTGATGGTGCGGTGGAA
The DNA here is from genome assembly GCA_021437245.1 of Aegilops speltoides. Taxonomy (NCBI): domain Eukaryota; kingdom Viridiplantae; phylum Streptophyta; class Magnoliopsida; order Poales; family Poaceae; genus Aegilops; species Aegilops speltoides. The sequence continues at coordinate 77,781 of JAHHZJ010000145.1, read as the reverse complement.
GTAGATGATGCACGTGGTGTCCATGATGAAGGTCGACCTGCGAGAAAAGTTAGTGCGGCGCCAATGCACATCGATCCTGCACTTCACGTTCAGCTTTACAAGCAAGATGGAATAAGCGAGTGATATTATTATAATCCTTATAGTCTAGAATGGTCGAATCTCTCTATTTAATCCACCCGAAAACGTGCAAGCATAGCTTCATTCTCCTCAACAATACCACATCTAATCAAGCCAGTTTGTAATTCCCGATAATATTCTTCTACAGAATTTTTCCTTGTCTTAAGCGCTGCAATTTTGAAGTAATTCACGTTGATAATATGGTGGAACCCAACGAGTACGCATAGCAGTTTTCAAAGCAGCCCAAGTAGCTGGAACAGGATATAATCTACAATGTTCGCACCACCAAACACATGCAAAGCTAGTGAAAGAACAAACAGCAGCAGAACACGTCTCTCCTCGGGATATTGTAAACATGTAAATCGTTGTTCAGTTTCTAACTCCCAAGTAAGATATATATCAGAACATATCTACCCTCAAATGGTGGAATATTCAATTTCAGTTTAGGGAGATGGTCATGATCTCGCACTGAGGGGAGCCCTAACATTGCCATTATTTGCATGTGGGCGACCTGGTGGTTGTGGTGCTAGTGGTTGCACGTAGTTCGATGTTGATCAACCTCATGCTCGTAATCTCCCACAAAATCATCCTCCTCTGTACCAGCAGCAGCAGAGCAGTAGAGCCAAAGAAGCACCAACAGCGATGGCAGCGGCACCAGAATTTTGTCCTCGCTCAATAGGAACACGCCGAGCTCGTCCATACTGATTCGGAAGGGGCGTAGTTGTTGTCGTTCAGAGGTGCGATAGGTGCAGCCGGCGGTGGTTGTGGAAAACGCAGAGCAATTCATCAAACTTGCTATCAAGCTTTGTTTCAAACGTCTTCTCAATGGCATCTATCTTCTCCATGGCCTCGTCAAATCTGTTTACCACATCTTGCACCTGTCCACTCATCATTTGTGAAACTTATCATGTAGCTGTTTGTTAATCGAGTTCTCCCAATCAGTCTCATCGGCTTGTGATCCTGCCATGGTTAGCAGCAAATAGAAACACACAAGAATATGATCCTACAGACTACGAAGAAGTGGTGGTGGTGTATCACAAACCCGTCAAGCAATTCTCAAATTCTTACCAGTTCTTACCCAGCGAAGGTGGTGATCGGCAACCGTTGTAGTCAAAACTCTCAAAGCTTGGATATAGCGATTACGGGGAGAGTCCAACGCACGACGCAGATGTATGTGGAGCTGGGAAGGCTTATAATATGGTAGCAAAAAGATTGACAATAATCAATTCAGAGATGCAAAGTTGAATAAGCGCTCAACGACGCAGTCTTGTCTGGTCCTAGGCTAGACCGTGCTAGAGACGCGAGCCTAGAACACTAACAAAATCACGGCGCTGCACGTAAACAAGGGAGGAGCACACTCTAAAATATTTTTTTTTTCGCTCTTTTTTTTTTGCGCAGATTTTTTTTTTCGCTGCTTTTTTTTTTGCGAAAAATCACTATAATGGCGAGTGTCTCAAAACTCTTCCCAGGTCAAACTGACAGGATGGGCACGAAATTTTTCGACAATTTTTTTTTTCGAACGCCGGACCCAAAAACTGAAGCGGGTCAAAAAACTTTCTATAACGGCGATCGCTCAATACGCTTAAAAACACCTAAAAATAGGATAGCCAGAAAATTTTTTATCCTGTGCGTTTTTGGAAAATTTTGGGCCTAAACGGAGGGTGGTTTCCGGACTCTTCTACGGACGGACGGCAAAAGATTGCTGGAATCCGAAACCTACTCAGACAAGGAAACACGAATCGGAAAACTAGATGGATCCCGAAAACAAACCTAATATGCAAGGGACTCGGATTGGTGGTGGATATATGGTGGTCGATGGCAGCGGTGGTGATATATGGCAGCGGTGGTGGTATAAGGAGACGGATTCGAAAGCGGTGGCGGATAAGCGGTGGTGGTAGATGGCAGGGCGATGATAATGGTGCGGCGGCGGCGTGACAACTTATGACCAGAACTCGAAACTCTAAAAGACTAGACTCTAAGACCAGCAACTAGACACGGCGATGCAACCGCAAATTCAACAATGCAAATACGAAAAAGATTATGCAAAGGCTCGGATGGTTCGGATAGGATGAACTAACCCTAATTTTTTTTGGCTTTTTCGTGGATTGTAGGTATGAAGACAGACTCGATCTAAACTACGAAAAACTGTAAAATCTCACCGAGCAACCTGAAAACTGATACCACTTGATAGAGGCAAAGGTGTCCCGTCTTTCGATGAGATGGTGGATTTCGCTTTGGTGGAAGTCGACTTTGACGATCCGACTACGAACGTCACGAGGACGTCGCGCTTTAGCAATCGCTAAACCAACTCCGAGGGGTTATTGACCACGCCGAGCACGATCAACGACCACGAAGGTCTGCTTTCCTGCGAGCAAGCGAAGAACAAGCAAGAAACTGAGATTGCAATCTGGATATTGCGAATATAAGATGAAAGCTTTATTGATCAAGGAGGGTTACTGTGGCGCCTTTGTGCAGTCGTTGAACACAAACGAAATGCAGCGAAGTTGCAGCTATGGCGAACTTTTGATCTAAACAAAACCCAAGTCTAAACGGTGCCCTAAGGGCTGTATATATGGAGGAAGAGGGGTGAATTTCGTGGCCCTTGGTGGAGGGTCCAAACTAACCCTATCTCTTGTTTCCCACACATACGGACTCTAAAAATAGCCTATACTAATGTATTTCGAAATTACATGGGCCTGGCCCAATAATAAGGTGACGCAGCACCTAGAATAGCCTATGGACGAATATTATGAAGTGGCATCTTGTAAATTTCGTCCAAGGCTTCATGCACTCCTTATGGTGGCTTCAAAGTCCTGAAATCATCACTTGTAACTCCGTTCTTGATCTCCTTGCATGCCATCAACTCCATGTGTGTTCTTGCTCCAATGTTCATCCTTCTCCAAGCTAGGCCCTTCATTTGTAAGCAAAACAAATGTATCCAATTTAAGCAGCATCATATTCTCATGAACATTAGAATCATTACCAAGAAACGAAAGTACACGGTAATTTAGTTGGCGTGCGCGAGCTCTAGTAATTGGTCCAGTATGTATAGCAGCAGGGGCTGTGGGTGTAACAATGGTATTGATGTCCTCATCAATTTGTGTAAATTAATACAGGCGCTGTGCGGCATGCGCGAGTCTAATAATGACACTGTAGGTGCCGCCGAACAAGATCTGGACGAGCAGCGCTCTGCGCCAGACTAAAGGTCAGCGAGAATGTCTGAACAGAGTTCAGCAGAAAGGAACAAGCTCCAAGATGCCAACGCCAAGCTCGGAGAAGAGCTGAAAGGCGCACAGGCCGAGCTGTCCGGCTCCGTCAAGGAGAATTAACGGCTTCGTCGCGGCATCTATAGTAAGTGCTTGAGCGAACTCTCTAAGGAAGAAGAGTTCGGTGAGGAAGTGATTTGACATAATATGTCTTGTAGGTATACTCACGGGCCATCCTGCAGAGGAGATGCCCGTATCAATGGGTGATCAACTTCCCGAACTGTTGCAGCTGTTCGAACGAGTTCGGCAGGCAATGAGTGGCGCCATACAGGCTTTATGGCCATCCCTCGCCCCGCCCGAGGGCCTCGGGAGCTTGCGAGAAGCTACAGGAGTGCGGCAGCGCTTCCGTTTAATGGAAGGTTTCGCCTTCCGTCAAGGTGCCAGAGGAGGCTTGGGCCATGGTGAAGAGCGGTACAAGAAGGCGGATCCCAACCATATGGCGAAGTTGGACCGGTGGGGCCCGGCAGGAAGGAGATCCTGTGAGTTTAGTGTACAGCCAGTAGAACTGGCTGCTAAATTTTCCCAACTGTAAACTAGACAGCTTGTTGGGCGGGATTGAGGAGGAATACAATCAATAAACTTGACAATGTATGTTATCCTTTAAAATGACATGTGAAATGCCTTCTAGCCGGATTGTAGATCGTTTGTCGTTGCCGACCTTTTAAGCCGACCTCGGGACCCTAGAGTCCGGAGTGTATCCGAATACCTTTTTGGTTAATAAATAACCGTGGTATGCATGGAGACTAGGCGTAGGGGTCATTAGTGCTTTATTAGACAAGTGCCCAACTAGTTATGTTATATTACATGGTTAGTAAGAAACATCTTCCGGGGAGAATACTTCCGTTAAGGGTTCCTTTATTTGGGGTGGCATGCCCTAAAGTGCATGTCCGACTGCCAAGAGAGCGATAAAACATCTGGGGCAGATGGAAAAAATAGGTAAAAGTCATCTTTTGAATCATCGACAATATTCCCTTAAGAACGCTAGCTTTCGGCTTCACCCATCGAGGTACACATCCGGTGACCCGCGATAACAATCGCAGAGGTGCTCCTTTACCACCTAGCTGAACAATCGGGAACGTGAGGGGTAAGCACAGAGCCGAGCAACCCAGCTTGGCCAAAACTTAAGTCATATCGATGCATATAATGGCGAGTAAAAGGTACATGTGGAAGCGTGACACATGTGTTGGGTATAAAACCCGTATAGTTGAGCTTCTGTAAAAGAAGCCCCCAGGAATAACGAGTGCTGATGGCACATCGTATGTGTGCAAAAAATGCGAAAATGTGCCCAGAGGGGCTTGTTAATTAAGAAGGAAAAAGAGAAAAAGAGGACAGCCAAAATATAAAAGGATGGACGGGGGAAGGGGACGAACTCTTAGTCCGGTCGCTAGGCATAGAATCGTCAGAGTCGGGCTGCGTTCCATGGGTTCGGCTCGAGTCGGTTGTCCGACGCATTTTGTAGACGATACGCTCCGCCGGTCAGTACTTGATCAATAATGAAGGGGCCTTCCCATCTGGGCTTGAGCTTGTCCTTTTTCTTGTCCGGCAGGCGTAAAACTAGTTCGCCAACGTTATAGGTCTTGGCCCGTACTTCTCGCTTTGATATCTTGAACTGCTGCCGATAGAATGCGGAGCGAGCCTTCGCGACGTCCGTTCTTCCTCAATGTGTCCAAGCTGTCCTGCCGATCTAGCTCGGCTTCTCTTTCCTCATACATGCGCTTTCGAGGTGAGTAATGAATAATGTCGCAGGGCAAGACTGCCTCTGCGCCGTATACCATAAAGAATGGTGTGAATCCGGTAGTACGGTTAGGCGTTGTCCGCAGCCCCATAGTACGGAGTCGAGCTCCTCGACCCATTGGGTATCGGATTTGGTGAGTGACCTCACCAATCTGGGTTTAATGCCGCTCATTATTAGACCGTTTGCTCTTTCCACTTGACCGTTGGTTTGAGGGTGATAGACTGACGCATAGTCGAGCTCAATGCCCATATTTTTGCACCATAACTTGACCTCATCGGCCGTGAAGTTCGTGCCGTTGTCGGTGATGATGCTGTGGGGGACTCCGTATCGGTGTACCACCTCTGATATAAAGTCTATCACTGGTCCGGACTCTGCCGTTTTGACCGGTTTGGCCTCTATCCATTTGGTGAATTTATCCACCATGACCAAAAGGTACTTTTTCTTGTGGGTTCCCCCTTTAAGGGTCCGACCATGTCAAGCCCCAGCACATGAACGGCCGTAATGGGTATGGTTTTGAGGCGGTGGGTGGCATATGGCTCGATTAGCAAAGAGTGGCAACCAACGCATCGCCGGACCAAGTCTCTGCGATCTGCCCGAGCCGTCGGCCAATAAAATCCTGACGGAATGCCTTTCCTACCAGGGCCGGGCTGCTGCGTGGTGTCCACCTAGTCCGGCATGGATTTCAGCCAGAGGTTTCGCCCTTCTTCTTGGAGATACACCTTTGAAGGACTCGGTAGTACTTTTCTTATAAAGTTCTCCCTCATGGACCTTGTAGGCCTTCGATCGCGGACTATGCAGCGGGCCTCATTTTGGTCTTCGGGAGTTCCCGCCAAGTAGGTAGGCTAGGAAAGGTTTACATCCACGGCGATTACATGCCATTAAATCGTGGGCGGATGGTGTTATGTCGTCTGCTGAATCGCCATTAGTGCGGCTTTCTACGGTTTGTCACTACGGACTCCTCTTCCCATAATACGGATGGCTTGAAGAGCCGTTCGGAAAGATATTTGGAGGGACGGTATCACGTTTTGCCCGATCGTGCGGGGCGTCGGCCGCTTGGTTATTATCGCGGGCTATGTGATGGAATTCGAGTCCTTCAAACCGAAATGACATTTTCAAGACAGCATTACGATATGCTGCCATTTTGGATCCTTGGCGTCAAGTCTCCATTTATTTGGGATATTGCAAGGTTTGAATCCTCACAACTAGGCGTTGGATGCCCATGGAGACGCCATCCGGAGACCATGTAACAGGGCCTCGTATTCGGCCGCATTGTTGGAGTCCGTGTACATTATTTGAAGTACATACTGATGCGGAGCATCCTTCCATCATCCCCATGGACTCTACATCAACACCTACAACACCACAAGGACCGATGACTCGAGCACGTGCAAGAGCTCTTGAGACCGAGGTGACATCACTCCTCTCACAACTATCCTTCGATTCACATGAGACATGGTTACTACCACAAACGGAAACTCTATGCATACTCAGGCACCAAGGAGTCGACAATGAAGAAGCTGGGAAGCAAGGAGAATCGGAAGCGGAAGACATGCGTGAAGACGGAGAGGAGAAAGCCACAAGTACCAGGGAGGCCGGACGATCCGGACAGAGGCCCGGACGATCGGACAGAGCCGATGATCCGGACCCGGTCCGGACGATCCGCTAACTCCACCGAAGGCAACAGAACCCCAGCTGAAGCGGATCATCGGACCAGGCCGGATCATCCGGACCCGCCGACGTCCGGACCCCAGCGGACATCCGCCGTCGCCGCCACCAGCCGACCCTCCGGCTCATCCGGACTCCACCGAATCATCCGGACGGTCCGGATCATCCGGACCCTCGTCCGGATCATCCGCCAGCGCCATCTTGGCGTGTTGAGCTGAGCCCATGTACCCTTCGCCCAGACTCTATATATAGAACCCTCTCCTCACTTTGAGACTTAGCAATCGGATTAGCTCATATTTGTGTGTGAGAGCCTTTGCTCATCCACGGTACTTCTCCTCGGAGATCAGGACCTCCGTCTAGGAGAAGATCCATCGGATTCAAGACCCCTACCTAGGGAAGATCCCCTCGTGGATGCAAGACCTCCTCCGGGAGAAGAACGGCTACCTTTGTATCTTTCTATTGTAGATTTTGGACCATGTATCACTCGTGCTTCGATGATCTAGACCTTGTGTGATTGATCTCTTGTCGGTTGAGTGTCTCTCTCGTTCTTCCCCGTGATTTCCTCTCGTTCTTCCGCGCGTTCTTCGTGTTCCCTCCGTAGGATCCCCTCCAAACGTGAAAGATCAACGAATTAGGGTTCCACCCTACATCATATGGTATCATGAGCCACGTTGATCACGTTTTTGGAGCCCCTACCCCGTGTTTTCTAGCTTGATTTTGTTGTTTTCGTCCTAAAAACCCGAAAATCCCCACAAAATACCCCCAATTTTTTTGTGATTTGTTAGTTTTGATGATGTTTTGTTGTTTTTGATCCGTGGATTGATGTGTAACTCGTGGATCTTGTGTTTCCCCACCTTCTTCACCTCGAAATCCACCCAAAACCCCCGAAATCGTCAAATTCCCCCCATTTTCGTGTTCTTCCCGAGCCATTCCCGTGCGTGGTTGACCTGCCCGGATCATCCGGACCAAGTCCCGGATCATCCGGACTCGCCCGGATCATCCGGCTCCTGACCCGGATCATCCGGCTTCCTCTGCCGAAACTGCAATTCTGCAGTCCTCCACCACTACCACTACCACACATTCATACATACACCCTCCCCACCCTATCCACCACCTTTTCCACTTGCCAAGCCCCAAGACTCAACCTCCGTACTACCATTCGATTTTGAGTTCGACAATTTGAGTGAGATTTCCGTGTCCTCTTGTGTTTCGGCTATTTAGGCGCGGTGTGACATCTACAACAAACGCTCACTTGGTCGGCTACTCATCTTCTCTACGGACGGTAACATCGACGACATCTTTGTCATACCTTGCAATTGCATAGATAGCCATCATATACCACCTTTTGCGTTGCTTACCCACAGAGACTAGCCATTGAGTATTGCCGGCAACGTGACTTGTGCACATTGGTTGCATACACCATATCATACATACCTTTGAGGTGCATATCTCGGAATCAACTTGTGTTTCACAAAGTTGTCCTCGCATACACAATTGCTATCTTAGTTCGTCAAGTTTGCATAAGAAAAGAACTCAAAAGAGAAAGAGCCACTCAAGCTTTTAAGCAAAGAGGAAAGATAAGCAAAGAGCTTATAAGCAACAAGCATAGCATCATACAACATTAAGAATGTCACATAAGATCATCTTGGATCATTGCACCGATATACCATACATATAGCATACTTGGGATAGAGATCATTGCATTTTTGCCTAGTAGGTTGTGCACAAGCTCCGTATCCGCCTATTGTGCAATCGTGGTAGCGGCGCTCTAGTATTGTGCAACAAGAGCATTTTCGTGGATTCCACATTTTGGCTCATTTTTGGTTTGCACAATCCCATTTATCTATTTGCGTGTGTGTTTCCGTGTACCACTACTTGCTTGATCTACTTGTTGCATATGCGAATTTGCGAATCTTCTTCAACATTTTTGAGTCAAGCTAACGATTGCAATCAATTTTGTGCCACCATCCTAACCAAGCTCCACCAAAAGCTTTTACTTGTGTAGGTGTGAGAATCGACAAGGATCGGTACCAATAGTGCTATTTCATTGTCCGCATTTGAGTGAACTTGATTCATCTTCAACTTCGATCAAAGGTACATTGGTATTCATTCTTCTCCTTCTACCACTCACAATTTGCTTGAAATGATGGATAGGCCAAGTTCTTCTACAAATCCACTCTTCATCGAGCAAGATGACGACATGTCATCATACGTCACCAAGAGCCACCTCTTTGGCACGCAACGAGCTCTCCATCAAGAGCAACAAGCAATGAGCGAACGCATCGACAACCTCTCCACCGACTTGCGACTCTCCGAGAAACGTACACGCGATTACTTCGACAACAAACTCGGCAAGACAAGAAAGAGAACGATGCAAGAATGGGCGAGATCCGCGCCTTGTTGGTGAACCGGCGTATTTCTACCTCTTCACACTCAAGACGGAGCCACTCAAGTCGCCACTCCGCGACTCCTTCTCCGACACAAGTACACCGTCGATGTAGGTGGAACCCTAATTAAATCGATCTTTCACGTTTGGAGGGATCCTCACGGAGGAACACGAAGAACGCGGAAGAACGAGAGGAAATCACGCGAAGAACGAGAGAGACACTCAACCGACAAGAGATCAATCACACAAGGTCTAGATCATCGAACGAGTGATACATGGTCCAAAATCAACAAAAGGAAAGATACAAAGGTAGCCGTTCTTCTCCGGAGGAGGTCTTGCATCCACGAGGGATCTTCCCTAGGTAGGGTCTTGAATCCGAATGGATCTTCTCCTAGACGGAGGTCCCGATCTCCGAGGAGAAGTACCGTGGATGAGCAAAGGCTCTCACACACAAATATGAGCTAATCCAATGCTAACCCTCAAAGTGGGAGGAGGAGGTCTATTTATAGTGCTAAGCCACGAAGGGGTAAGTGAGGGCGAAGGGTACACGGCCTCGGCCCAAGTCGCGCCACAAAGGGGTCCGGATGATCCGGATGGCGGCGGATGATCCGGTGTCGAGGTCCGGATGATCCGGCGACCGTCCGGATGATCCGGCCGTCGAGGGCTTCAGAGTCTTGGCGCCTTTGCGGATGATCCGGTAGGGTCCGGATGATCCGGCTTGACCAGGATGATCCGGCTGGGTGTCCGGATGATCCGGGCAACTCCAATCTTGCTCCTTTCTTCTTCTTCCTTCTCCTCTTCCATGCTTGGCCTTGGTCCTTGGATTCTCCATGGTCATCTTGGTTGTACCTTGTGTCCAATGGCGCATAGTCGAGGTCTCATCTTATGTATCCTTGGGGCTTGGAGAGTAGTCGGAGTGTACATGGGGATGAACGTGGGATGCTCCGCATCATATCCCCCCCCCCCCTTGGGAAAGATCCGACCTCGGATCGTGATCCTCATCACCATGGAAACGGGTGTCGTGGACGGACTTGTAGCGGGACGTAGGGGAAGGCATTGCGCACTCCAAGTACTCCAAGGTGTCTCCGGTATGTGGTACATGCAAAATGATCAAACACAAAGTACACTTGGAAATACAATGGTTAGCGCACACAAAGTGTCCATCAATTAATCGTGAGTCCGTCCTTAGGGATAGTGCATGATAAAGTGCATGAAGCTTATGAAGATGATATAGAACGATATGCAAAGAATTCATGGGATAATTATCATGGTGCACAAAGCGACAAATTCTACCATTGTGCAAAATGATGTCATAATGGGATGGTGCATCAAAAGCATGAACATGGCAATGGATGCTCAATATGTATATGTTATCATGCAATTGATGGTGGGCAATAGGATCATGATGTATGAATATGCCATCAAGGAAGATCACAACAAATTTGCTAAGGAAATGCACAAGCTCATATATCATGGATGACATGGAGATAGATGCAACAAGGCAAGCACAATGTGAGTCAATCCATGCATGGGGTGCAAACGTGTGGTGAGCATGATATGTCCATCGAGCATAACATGTATGAGCACAATCAACAAATATGGAGGTGTTGGTGTACCAAAGCTCATTGTCGAGGTACGAGTGGAATTCCGAAGGTGCATGCAATAAGTGTGAGCGCTCCTCAATGTGAAGGTCCATGTAGCCAATCTCCAATGTCGCTCCTTCGATCACGAGATGTATCATGTAGACAACAAGAAGGAAACAACAATGAAAGAGTGACCCATCCAATATGCATATTTGAGGATTGCTCAAAGAGAAGGAGTTCACCTTTATGAGAATGTCGAAAATGTTGGTGTCGCACATCATGTATGCCTTCACATAACCAATATGTCGCATAACGGTATCGCCTTGTGAAACCTCCAAAATGAAAGAACATGACAAACACTCGGAAAAACAAATGAGGTTAGCGGAAATGCAAAACCTATCATTCGAGTGGTAAGATACCCAACAAGTGTATGCATCATGCTCATCATAAGAAAGTGCAAGGGAGCGTTTCATAGTATGGAGGCATATGATGCAAGAACAACCAAGTGCAGTAGGCTCAATCAAATAGGCATGCATCACAAGTAGACTATCCAAGTCTCCAAGATCAATAAGCATAGCAAGTTGGCACTCAATACAAGGTGATATGAGAGATGCAACTAATGGAGACAAGAGACAATGATCCTGACAAATCAAGTGAGAGGCATCAACATCTATGTCATCAACCCAAGAAAGCAAGTAATAGTGGAACATGGGTGATGCAACATAGCAAGCAATCATAGCAATCAAGTTAAGCAAGCTAGTAGTGCAAAGATGCAATGTACTAGAAGGAATCATGGCAAGCATGTCATTGGTGCAAATAGTGTGCATGAATAATTCACAAGACATAGCACAAGCATGAAAGCAAGATGTGAGAAAAATAGCATGAATATTTCGGTGAGAAGCCATATGTAAATAGCAATAAGGCATAATGACTCTCCCAACACAACAAGCATCAATAGTATGGGGCACATGATAAACATGGCAATAGCAACAAGGATCTCCACCAAGCATGCAAATACACATAGGAGTAGCATAATTGTGAATCATGGGTAAATGCAAGCAAGGGTCACAACTGCATGGCATAGTATGCAAAGTGAACACGGTAATATGAGCATAATGTGAGAAGTGGTAAATTGCCCATAGCCGTGTGAGAGCCAAGTAGAGGAGTTGCGCGTAGTCCTTGCGCGAAGGGAATGGTGGTAAGGATAGTCCACGGGATCCCAAGTCATCATTGCTCTCAAGAGCTCGTTTCGTTAACTCTTGGGATTGAGAGGTCGACGAGTATACATGAGTACCTACACAAAACAAAGGCAGAGGGAAAATTGTGTGTGTGTGGTAGATGTACACATCATCCATCGTGATGCATACGTGCGTGTGTTTGTTAGCACCAAATATCCAACGCTCAAATAAATGAGATGCGTGATATAGAAACATGTCATCCATCATGAGAGGTTTGTTATGATGTATGTCATAATGGAGACTCAAAGGATGTAATGCATCATGGGAAATATCTAAATCATTGTTATTCATGGAATGCATATGGTGCATACTATCATGGGAATCATGCAGAGTATAAAATGCATCAAGATCTCCTAATATGTATGAGGAAACTATGGGGGTCTCCTCATGAGCATGAGTAGCAACATCACATGGAGAATATTGACAACATCCAAAACAATGCATATTTGGAACAATGTGATCATGGCATGACATATTGGATGAATTATAAATCATGTAAAGGAAGTATGGCAATATCATCACATGAAAAACAAAAGCCAATGACCATCATCTCGTCATCTATGCCATAAGTGCAAATGGGATTGATTTTAATGGGGCATGCATAGTTACTATGTTGAGATTGAAATGAGGCAATATGGGAGATCTCACTCATAGCATATGACAAGTTCAATGGATTGTCAAACATGAAGTGACCAATAGAATTTTCACATGATATGCTATGAAGCATAGCATCACAACTAGGCAACTCAACATGCTCATCATCATATTCATCATAAATGTGTAAGTCAAGGCATGAAGAAGTTTCACTAGCATGAAGCATGGCAATAGGAGGGTCAACATCATGGGAGCAATCATTATGAAGAGTGTCCACTAGTGGGACAAGAGAAGCACCATCACCTATGTTACCTTTGGAGTGTCGCTCATGTGTTGTAGGTGAGGTGTTGAAGCTCGTCTCGTTGTCATCTTCATCTTGATGGAACCATGTGGGGGGTGCATCATCGTCCATCATGGCCATCGTCATCTCCATAGGAGGTATGGACTCATCAATGGTAGGCGTGTCGTCATGTAGGAGACCTAGCACCAAAGAAGAAAACACACTAGGAGTAGAGGTTAAGTCGTTAGAAATCATAGTGGCCTCACGTGCCGTGTCAACTACCTCACTCTCTAAGTGTTGTGGCTCACTCACTCCCTCAAGGATGCTCTCACTCATATGTTTGTTGGAGTCACTCAAATGGCGCTCAACCTCACATAGGATGTGTGGCATGCTCTCATGTGTGGGGCTAGTGGTGGTCACACTCATCCTCTCATAGGAGATGCTCTCAATGTCACGTATGGTGGAGTCACTCATGTCACTCATGGGGTGGTGGCTCTCCTCACATGGCACTTGGGGCATCTCGACATATGTGGGTGTCGGAGGGATGTTGGTGCAAATGTCTCCATGCTCAACTCCTATCATCGCCTTGGTTGAAGGGATAGTCCCATGCTCAACCCTCTTGTCACCGTCTAGTTGTTGGAGGCCCATATGATGTGGCACCTCATAGCTCGTCTCCATGACCGAAGGGAGTGTCCCATGCTCGGCCATCTTCCTTGAGGGGCTTCCGAAGATGGAAGTTTCACCCTCGCTCGTAGGTGGTCGCCTTGTACTTGATGAAGTCGATTTAGGCGTACTCGTGGGAAGTAGGTGAAGATGCCGTACGTCCAAAGGCGAAGATGCCTTGATAGCACTTGGCGAAGATGCCAAAGTGGTTGGTGTAGCCGTAGCGCCGTCTTGGTGGTGGTCGTCTCGCGGTCTTCTTTTGTGCTCCTGAAGCTTGGACTTGGCGTGAAGTAGGTCTTGTTGGGACTTGTGCATTTGCACTTGTGGAGCATCTTCATGATGATGATGTCGTTGTCGTGCTTGAGCTCGTAGTAGATGTCGTTAAATCGTAAATCGTGCACATGATGCTTGAGGTGACTTGCCCTTCATGGCGGTGATGATCATGAGCGTGATGGTGATCGCCATGTAGATGTGGACGAGGACGATTTGCACTTGCATCGCGTTCAAGCGCTCAAAGACTTGTGGCTTGACCGTCGTCATCTTGAGGATGATGAAGTGGAAGAAGACTTGATCAAGGCCCAATCTCTTCCATCCTCGCATCTTGCTCCTCCTTTTGTGCGGCAAGCTTCTTGTCGATGTAGTCCCTTTTCCTTGCTTCGAGTGACGAATGTCGATGGAGATGTTCTCGATCGCGCTCGCAATCTTGATTGTGCGCCTTGTATTTGTCATTGTAGATCAAGATAGACGCTTTGGAGATGTAGTTGTTCACGCCATCGTTGTTGTCGTGAGACCGGAGAGGGAATGCCTTGCCTATCCATCACAAGACTCGAGCAAATATGAGTGGGAGAAAGAGAAGAACGTATACCAATGTACCTTTGACCAAAGTTGAAGATGAATCAAGTTCACTCAAATGTGGACAATGAAATAGCACTATTGGTACCAATCCTTGTCGGTTCTCACACCTACACAAGTAAAGCTTATAGTGGAGCTCGGTGAGGATAGTGGCGCAAAAATTTAATGCAAAATGTTAGCAAGAGTCAATAATGTTGAAAGAGATTCACAAATTCGCAAGCGAAACAAGTAGACCAATAGCAATGAAAGGTACACGGAAACACACACACGGATAGATAAATGGGGTCGTGCAACCAAGGAATGAGCTCAAAATGTGGAATCGACCAAAACGCTCGTGTTGCACAACTCAAGAGAGACGCTAGCACGATTGCTCAATAGGCGGATACGACACTTGTGCACAACCTATAAGATGCAAAATGGATAAACTTCTATCCCAAGTATGCTATGTATGTATGGTTCCCGGTGTTTCTCTCAAGCATGATATCATATGATGTAGATTTTGGTATGGCTCTTATTTGCAATGGGGGTATGATGCTATGGCACTTGCTCACGAGCTCTTTGCTCTCTTTTTGCTTAAAAGCTTTTTCTCTTTTTTTTCTCTATGGCCACTTTTGTACAATGCACAAACCAAGATAGCAATTGTGTATATGTGGAAACAAACTTGAGGCACAATGGATGATATGATACCAATATGATATGGTATGTATGCAATGGATAGTGTAGACCACTAATGTGCACAAGTAACGTTGCCGGCAATACTCAAATGGCTAGTCTCGATAGGTAAGTGACGCAAAATGGGCTAGGGGTTAACAATGCAATTGCAAGGGTATATACAAAGGTGTCGTCGAGATTACCGTCCTTTGCGGTGATGAGTGGCGGTGTTCTTGGTGTAGATACCAAGATGATGGAGACTCGTCCCTAAGTAGCCGAAACACCTTAGGAAACGGAAAAACCGCAAACTCAAAATCTCAAATGACAAATGTCAAAATGGTGGTAGCGGAAAGCGGTGGTGGTGTTGCACTAGGCAATGCGGACGGAATGATGGGCTATACACGAGTCGGAGTTGAAGTTGCCGTCCCTAAGTAGCCGAAACACCTTAGGAGACACAAGCCACAACTCGAACAAGCTCAAACAACAATTGGGTTAAGTTGGGGTTGTCGGAAGTGTATGGTGGGAAGGATATGTGGAAGTGGTGGTGGTGGTTGATGAAGAAGCAACCGTCCCTAAGTAGCCTAAACACCTTAGGAGACTCAAGTCACTACTCAAACAACCTCAAATGCTATGGGGAACAAAATTTGTTAGGTTGCGGAAGTCGGTGGTGGTAATGCGGATGATATGGTGGGGGGCCTAGGCAAACATGCCAAATTTCAGAAAATTTGATGGAGTCAAATGATGTTGGTGGTATTTTTGTGGGATAGGGGATGTCAATAGCTTCAAAACGAGCTAAAGAACGTCAAAATCGGAGTTCGGATGAATTAGTTATGGACAAAACAAGATTTCAGCCGTGTCGGTTTTCAGTGTAACCGGACATCCGGAGGAGGTCCAGCTCATCCGGCTATGTCCGGATGATCCGGAGGACATCCGAATGATCCGGGTTCGTCGGCGCCGTTCTGTTTTTGGTGCGCGATTTATCCGGACGTCCGGGGTGTCCAGCTGATCCGGGCTTGGTCCGATGATCCGGAGAAGGTCCGGATGATCCGCCAAGTCAACCCGCTTCGGATTTGCTCTCGGGGACGAATTTTTGGCGGAAATGGATGATTTTCGGGCAAAATTTGAGGATTTCGTGGATGGAAGGTGGGGAAACTTGGGGGAAAGCTAGATCCACTTGAAACCAAGCAAATCCATGGATCAAAATCAACAAAACATCATCAAACCAACAAATCACAAAAAATTTTGGGGGCTATTTTTGGTGGGGATTTTCGGATTTAGGACGAAATCAAGCAAAAGAAGGCTAGAAATCACGGGGTAGGGGCTCCAAAACGTGATCAACGTGGCTCATGATACCATATGATGTAGGGTGGAACCCTAATTCGTCGATCTTTCACGTTTGGAGGGGATCCTACGGAGGGAACACGAAGAACGCACGGAAGAACGAGAGGAAATCACGGGGAAGAACGAGAGAGACACTCAACCGACAAGAGATCAATCACACAAGGTCTAGATCATCGAAGCACGAGTGATACATGGTCCAAAATCAACAAAAGGAAAGATACAAAGGTAGCCGTTCTTCTCCCGGAGGAGGTCTTGCATCCACGAGGGGATCTTCCCTAGGTAGGGGTCTTGAATCCGAATGGATCTTCTCCTAGACGAAGGTCCTGATCTCCGAGGAGAAGTACCGGTGGATGAGCAAAGGCTCTCACACACAAATATGAGCTAATCCAATGCTAACCCTCAAAGTGGGGAGGAGGAGGTCTATTTATAGTGCTAAGCCACGAAGGGGTAAGTGAGGGGCGAAGGGGTACACGAGCCTCGGCCCAAGTCGCGCACACAGGCGGGGTCCGGATGATCCGGATGGCGGCCCGGATGATCCGGGTGTCGGGGGTCCGGATGATCCGGGCGACCGTCCGGATGATCCGGCTTCGTCGAGGGGCTTCTGTAGTCTTCGGCGCCTTTGCCCGGATGATCCGGGGTAGGGTCCGGATGATCCGGCTGGACCCGGATGATCCGGCTGTGTGTCCGGATGATCCGGGCAACTCCAGTCTTGCTCCTTTCTTCTTCTTCCTTCTCCTCTTCCATGCTTGGCCTTGGTCCTTGGATTCTCCATGGTCATCTTAGTTGTACCTTGTGTCCAATGGCGCATAGTCGAGGTCTCATCTTATGTATCCTTGGGGCTTGGAGAGTAGTCGGAGTGTACATGGGGATGAACGTGGGATGCTCCGCATCACCGTCATCGAACATTCTTCGTCGAGCCGCGCGTCAAGACCGTCATGCATCTCGCAACCCGCTACACGACAAGAATCTCCAAGAGCAAGTTGATGAAGAAGCTCCTCGTCCTCAATCAAGCCAAATGGCGTTTGCTCAAGCCCAAGAACGACAATGTCTTCGTCACCAACAAGAACAAGAACGAGCGCGCCTACACCAAGAGCAACAAGACGCCGAGACTAAACGTCTTCAACAACAACAACGAAGCACAAGCTCTCGGCGAACGCGCTCTTCAAGCATCAAGTCGAGCTCTCGCCAACCGCAATCGCGAAAGGCGCAATCAAGAGGAAGCCCTTTGAGAAGAAATACAAGAGAGGAACTACCATCCACGTGCGCAACGTCAAGCCCAACAAGCTCCTCCACAAGCTCCTCAAGCTCAACCTCACCCTCAAGGTCAACAAGAGCAAGTTGATCATGGACTTCCTCCTCGCCAAGAGCAACATGAGGATGATTACCCTCCACGTCAAGAACGTCATCATCAACATCGACCTCAACACAACGAAGAACAACGCTATGGCAAGCTCAAGTTCACAATGCCCAAGTTCAATGGAACCAATGATCCCGAAGAATACCTCTCATGGGCATTGAAGGTCGACAAAATCTTTCGTTTGCACAACTATGATGAGGAAAAGAAGATCGCTATGGCATCACTTGAGTTCCAAGACTATGTGCTCATATGGTGGGAACAAGTCCTTGAGCGCCGACAAGCAAGAGGTGAACCTCCAATCACCACTTGGGCTCAAATAAAGGATGTCATGAGAGCATGCTTTGTGCCCACCTACTACAACCGTGATCTCTTCAAGAAGCTACAACTCCTCAAGCAAGGAAGAAAGAGTGTTGAAGAATACTACAAGGAAATGGAGATTGCCATGATTCGAGCCAATGTCACGGAGGATGATGAGCAAACAATGGCACGATTCTTGAACGGACTCAACCATCCCATCAAGAAGATTGCCGACTTCCAACCCTACTCCAACCTCATTGAGCTCGTGCACCAAGCTACAAAGGCGGAACGACAAGTGCAAGATGACTTCAAGTACGCCAAGTACTCATCCAAGACATACGGCCTCTCGAACAACCAAGCTTCAACAACTACTCCAACTTCGACATCAACCAAGCCTTTTCCAAGCAACGACGACAAGTCAAGTTACAAGAAAACTTCTACAAGTTCAAGTCGTCCTCCTCCTACTACAAGCAACTCCAAACCGCGTGCTTCATCATCTACTCCAACCGATGAGACCGTCAAGACAAGCTCCTTCAAGTGTTTTACTTGCGGCGGCCGAGGCCACAAGTCATATGAATGCACCAACAAGCGTACCATGATACTCAACGACGATGGCACCTACGACTCAATGAGTGAAGATGAAATGGACGCTATTGAGCAAGTGGCCATGCACCGGCGCATCAACGAGGATGAAGATGATCAAGTCTTTTGTGATGAAGATACAAGCCCCGCTCTTGTTGTCTCCAAAGTCTTGACACTTCAACATCACCAAGAAGAAGACCAACGATGCCATATCTTCCACACAAAGGCCGGCATCAATGGGAGATCCATCAAGGTCATCATCGATGGAGGTAGTTGCCACAACTTGGCAAGCGAAGAACTATGCTCCAAGCTACAATTGGTCAAGAAGAAGAATCCGCAACCATACAAGGTTCAATGGCTAAGTGACTCCGGCACTATACGAGTTGAGCATACGGTCCAAGTATCATTCAAAATAGGTGCATATGAAGACACTTTGGAGTGTGATGTGGTCCCAATGACCGTTTGCCACCTCCTCCTTGGTCGGCCATGTCAATTCAACCGTGGTGTCTACCACAATGGGCGTACAAACCACTATAGCTTCAAGATGAAAGGCAAAGAATATGTCCTGCGACCCATGTCTCCTAGTCAAGTGATAGCTGACAAACAAGCCACCAACCAAAGAGAGAAGAGTGAGAAAGTGAGCCACCAAAAAGTGAGTGAGAGCCACAAGCCAAATTTGAGCGCCTCTTAAGCAGAGAAAAAACCTCATACTATTCGCCACCAAACATGAGATGAGAGAAGTGTGTGAGAACCCATCGAGTGTGATGCACTTTGTCCTTGTGTGCAAGGATGGAAAACCAAAAACTAACACCACTCATGAGCTACCTTTGGTGTTTCAATCTCTTTTGCAGAAATTTCAAGATGTTTTCCCCGATGAGCTACCTCCGGGCCTACCTCCTCTACGAGGCATTGAGCATCGAATAGATCTCATACCCAGAGCACCACTTCCAAACAAAGCTCCATACCGTGTCAATCCCGAAGAAACCAAGGAGATTCAACGGCAAGTACAACAACTAATCGACAACGGTCATGTACGTGAAAGCTTAAACCCTTGTGCCGTTCTCGTTATTCTTGTGCCTAAGCCCGATGGAAGTTTCCGCTTGTGTTCCAATTGTAGACCTATAAATGCTATCACAGTGCGCTATAGGCATCCCATTCCTCGCTTAGATGATATGCTTGATGAACTTAGTGGAGCCAACTTTTTCTCAAAAATTGATCTTAAAAGTGACTATTACCAAATCCGCATTCATGGGGGTGATGAATGGAAAACTGCTTTCAAAACAAAATTTGGCCTATATGAGTGGTTGGTCATGCCTATGGGTTTGTCGGAAGCTCCCGGAACTTTTGTGCATCTCATGCATCATGTACTTCGTCCATACATTGGAATCTTTGTTGTGGTTTACTTCGATGACATTCTTGTGTTTAGCAAAACCATGAAAGAGCATCTTGATCATGTTAAGCTTGTTTTGCAAACGCTTCGAAAGGAAAGTCTTTATGCCAACTTGAAAAAATGCACTTTTGGTGTTGACAAAGTGGTTTTCTTGGGCTTCGTTGTCTCTTCCAAGGGTGTCCATGTTGATGAAACTAAGATCAAAGCAATTAAAACTTGGCCCCAACCCACCAATTTGCAACAAGTGCGAAGTTTCCTTGGTCTTGCAGGTTTTTATCGCCGCTTTGTGAAAAACTTTAGCACTATCGCAGCTCCTTTGCATGCTTTGAGTAAGAATAATACTCCTTTTGTTTGGGGACCTTTGCAATCCAACGCTTTTGATGAGCTCAAGTCTTTACTTACTCACGCTCCGATTCTTGCTTTGCCCAATTTTGACAAAACTTTTGAGGTCCATTGTGATGCAAGTGGTATCGGAATTGGCGGAGTTTTAATGCAAGAAAAATGAGTCATTGCTTATTTTAGTGAAAAACTCTCCGGTGCTCAACTTAACTATCCCGTGTATGACAAAGAATTGTACGCTTTAGTGCGTGTCCTCCATGTTTGGGAACATTATCTTAGACCTCATGAGTTTGTCATCCATACCGATCATGAAACGCTTAAGTACATTAAGGGCAAGGAAAATGTAGTTGCCGATGCACTTTCACGCATATGCACGCTTGTCACCCAACTTGAGTTGAATGTTATTGGCTTTGAGCACATAAAAGAGTTGTATGTTGATGAGGACATGACTACCTTGGATATGACCAAAAATATTTCATGCATGCTGATAGAGGCGGAGGTGTCCCGATCTTTCGATGAGTTGATAACTATCGATTTGGTGGAGATGACTTTGACGATCCGACTACAAACTTGCACGACGTTGCGCCTTAGCAATCGCTAAACCAACTCCGAGAGGTTATTGACCACGCCAGAGCACAATCAACCTGACCACGAAGGTCTATTCCTGCAAGCAATCGAAGAACAAGCAAGAGTATGATAAAAGCAATCTGAATATTGCGTGTATGTATGAAGTATTGATAAAGGTGGGGATCCGTAAGCGGTCTTGGTCTGGTCGTTGGACACAAACGAAGTACACGAAGTTGCAATGGCTAACTTTTAACTAAATAAATCCCAAGGAAAAAGCTACTAGATGGATCTACTTATATAGGAGCAAGGGGTGGCGGCCAAGGAGGTGGGAGAACGTCCCAAGGCAGCCTAAAACTAACCCTAGGTCGTACAAGGCCAATGGGCCCAAGTGGAGGTGACGTAACACCTTTGGACTTGTAGTTTGACTCGGATTCTCGTGCAGCGTCAGATTGTTTCGTCCATAACTCAACGCTCCGGATGGATTTTAAGGTGATTCCAATTGTGCTGGAAAGAGCATGAAATCTACTTTCCAACAAAAAAAGAATCACCCAATTCGGAGTCCGTATGAAAAAGTTGTTGGCGTTTTGAGTCAGGTATGTCTGTGCAGTCCGAATCTGAATCCAGAACGTGAGGGACTTGGACTCTATCTTCTCTTGGGCCAAAAGTGACGTGAGAGGACTTTTTGAACAGAAAATGAACATCTTTTTCTTCCTTATCTTCATATGTGGACTGTAAAAATGTCCCATACACCTGCAATTAGACAAAACACAAAAGTGTGTGAAGTATTTTTGTTCTGGATAACATAAATAGATTATTGAATAGTTTGCACTAGAAATCACCTGACAAATATGCATGTATGCAATATTTTTGGTCATATACAAGGTATTCATGTCCTCATCACATGCATATTTGTCAGGTGATTTCTAGTGCAAACTATTCAATAATTTATTTATGTTATCCAGAACAAAAATACTTCACACACTTTTGCGTTTTGTCTAATTGCAGGTGTATGGGACATTTGTACAATCCACATATGAAGATAAGGAAGAAAGAGATGTTTATTTGCTGTTCAAAAAGTTCTATCACGTCACTTTTGGCCCAAGAGAAGATAGAGTCCAAGTCTCTCTCGTTCTGGACTCAGATTCGGACTGCACAGACATACCTGACTCAAAACGCCAACAACTTTTTCATACGGACTCCGAATTGGGTGATTCTTTTTGTTGGAAAGTAGATTTCATGCTCTTTCCAGCACAACTGAATCACCTTAAAATCCGTCCGGAGCGTTGAGTTATGGACGAAACAATCTGACGCTGCAGCAGAATCCGAGTCAAACCATAAGTCCGAGGTGTTACGCCACCTCCACTTGG
This sequence comes from Aegilops speltoides, assembly GCA_021437245.1. Classification (NCBI taxonomy): domain Eukaryota; kingdom Viridiplantae; phylum Streptophyta; class Magnoliopsida; order Poales; family Poaceae; genus Aegilops; species Aegilops speltoides. Next base: position 55,511 of record JAHHZJ010000145.1, on the reverse strand, counting down.
GCCCATGAGCCTTGTACGACCTAGGGTTGGTTTTAGGCTGCCTTGGGACGTTCTCCCACCTCCTTGGCCGCCACCCCTTGCTCCTATATAAGTAGATCCATCTAGTAGCTTTTTCCTTGGGATTTGTTTAGTTAAAAGTTAGCCATTGCAACTTCGTGTACTTCGTTTGTGTCCAACGACCAGACCAAGACCGCTTACGGATCATAGTTGAGGTCATTCACATCTACGCCTGATCCAATCTGCATCTTATCTAGTTTGTCTTGGAAAGAGGGAGAAAAAAAGAGAAAAAAAAAGGAAAGAAAAAGAAAAAGAGAGAGAATAAAAAGAAAAAAAAGAGTGAGAAAAAAAAGAGAGAAGAAAAAAAATCGGATCTATCTCGAATCAATCTCGTACCTGAATTCGGATTGAATCTGTTTTATGACTGCTCAAGAAAACAGGTGTATCTTCCTCATATGAAGTCCGTTTTGGCTCCGTGAGTACTCAAATTGAAGCTAGAGACGAGCTGCATCTAAATAGTTGCAGAAGCTATTTCAATATTTGACACCTCAAAATCGGCTTCTAAATAGGTCTTTTTGCCCTCTGAAGTTCGTGGACACAACTTGTTCCAATTTTTCATGCCAGTTTTAGAATTCTTTGACTCCTCATATCAACTCGGAATTGAGTGATTCTTTTTGCATTGGAAAGCTTGAGTTAGTAGCATTATTTGAAAGAATTTATCAGAAAATTGGCTCAAATTTTCAAGAGGAAAGTTGGAGAGAGAGTTGTTGTATATCCTGCTTGGCAGTTGTTTTTTTCATCATTATCTTCACTTATCTCTTGCTGTCAAGAGCTACTTAGTATCCTTCATTGATGCTAGTTGTGCTACGCCGTGACCTCATTAGTGTTCTAGGCTCGCGTCTCTAGTCCGGTCTAGCCTAGGACCAGCGCAGATCGCTGCGTTGAGCGCTTATTCAACATTGCATCTTTGAATTGATTATTGCTAATCTTTTGCTACCATATATAGCCAACCCAGCTCCACATATTTCTACATCGTGTATACATACGCTCCCCTGTGATGAGGACATCAATACCATTGTTACACCCACAGCCCCTGCTGCTATACATACTGGACCAATTACTAGAGCTCACAAGACGCCAACTAAATTACCAGGTACTTTCGTTTCTTGGTAATGATTCTAATGTTCATGAGAATATGATGCTGCCTAAATTGGATACATTTGTTTTGCTTACAAATGAAGGACCTAGCTTGGAGAAGGATGAACATTGGAGCAAGAACAAGCATGGAGATGATGGCATGCGCAAGGGGGACAAGAATGGAGTTACAAGTGATGATTTCAGGACTTTGAAGCCACCATAATGAGTGCATGAAGCCTTGGACGAAATATACAAGATGCCACTTCATAAATTTCGTCCAGAGGCTATTCTAGGTGCTGCGTCACCTTATTATTGGGCCAGGCCCATGTAATTTCGAAATACATTAGTATAGGCTATTTTTAGAGTCCGTATGTGTGGGGAAACAAGAGATAGGGTTAGTTTCGGACCCCTCCATGATGAGGACATCAATACCATTGTTACACCCACAGCCCCTGCTGCTATACATACCGGACCAATTACTAGAGCTCACAAGACGCCAACTAAATTACCGGTACATTCGCTTCTTGGTAATGATTCTAATGTTCATGAGAATATGATGCTGCCTAAATTGGATACATTTGTTTTGCTTACAAATGAAGGGCCTAGCTTGGAGAAGGATGAACATTGGAGCAAGAACAAGCATGGAGATGATGGCATGCGCAAGGGGGACAAGAATGGAGTTACAAGTGATGATTTCAGGACTTTGAAGCCACCGTAATGAGTGCATGAAGCCTTGGACGAAATATACAAGATGCCACTTCATAAATTTCGTCCAGAGGCTATTCTAGGTGCTGCGTCACCTTATTATTGGGCCAGGCCCATGTAATTTCGAAATACATTAGTATAGGCTATTTTTATAGTCCGTATGTGTGGGGAAACAAGAGATAGGGTTAGTTTCGGACCCCTCCACCAAGGGCCACGAAATTCTCCCCCTCTTCCTCCATATATACAGCCCTTAGGGCACCGTTTAGACTTTGGGTTTTGTTTAGATCAAAAGTTCGCCATAGCTGCAACTTCGCGTGCCGCTTGTGTTCAACGACTGCACAAAGGCGCACAGAACCCCACCTTGATCAATAAAGCTTTCATCTTATATTCGCAATATCCAGATTGCAATCTCGGTTTCTTGCTTGTTCTTCGCTTGCTCGCAGGAAATAGACCCTCGTGGTCGTTGATCGTGCTCGGCGTGGTCAATAACCTCTCGGAGTTGGTTTAGCGATCGCTAAGGCGCGACGTCCTTGCACGCCGTAGTCGGATCGTCAAAGTCGACTTCCACCAAAGCGAAATCCACCATCTCATCGAAAGACGGGACACCTCTGCCTCTATCAAGTGGTATCAGATTTCCGGTTGCTCGGTGAGATTTTACAGTTTTCGTAGTTTAGATCGAGTCTGTTCTTCATACCTACAGTCCACGAAAAAGCCAAAAAAAATTATTAGGGTTAGGTCATCATATCCGAACCAATCTGAAGCGCTTGCATAATCTTTTCTCAGATTTGCGTTGTTGAATTTGCGGTTGCATCGCCGTGTCTAGTTGCTGGTCTTAGAGTCTAGTCTTTTAGAGTTTCGAGTTCGGTCATAAGTTGTCACGCCGCACCATCATCATCGCCTCGCCATCTACCACCACCGCTTATCCGCCACCGCTCAATCCGTATCCATATACCACCACCGCTGCCATATACCACCACCGCTGCCATATACCACCACCATATATCCACCACCAATCCGAAGTTCCTTGCATATTCGATTTGTTTTCGGATCCATCTAATTTCCGATTCGTGTTTCCTTGTCTCGAGTAGGTTTGATTCCAGCAATCTTTTGTCATCTCCGTAGAAGAGGTTGGTTTCAAAAAAAAAAAAAAAAAGTCCGAAACCACCTCCGCTTAGGCCCAAAATTTTCCAAAACGCACGGGATAAAATTTTTTCTCGCTATCCTATTTTTAGGTGTTTCTAAGCGTATTGAGCCGATCGCCGTTATAGAAAGTTTTTTGACCCGCTTCAGTTTTTGGGTCCGGCAATCGAAAAAAAAAAAATTGGTCGAAAAAATTTCGTGCCCATCCCGTCATTTGACCGGGAAGAGTTTTGAGACACTCGCCATTATAGTGATTTTTCGCAAAAAAAAAAGCAGCAGCAAAAAAAAGCAAGCGCAAAAAAAAACAGCGAAAAAAAATTCAGAGTGTGCTTTTCCTTTGTTTACGCAGCAGCCGTGATTTTGTTAGTGTTCTAGGCTCGCGTCTCTAGCACGGTCTAGCCTAGGACCAGCACAATCTACCGTCGTTGAGCGCTTATTCAGCTTTGCATCTCTCGATTTGATTATTGTCAATTCTTTTTGCTACCATATTATAAGCCTTCCCAGCTCCACATACATCTACGCCGTATGCTTGATTCTCCCCAGTAATCGCTATAGCCAAGCTTTGAGAGTTTTGACTACAACGGTTGCCGATCACCACCGCTTTGGTAAGAACTGGTAAGAATTTGAGATTTGCTTCACGGATTTGTGACTGCCCACCACACCACCACCACCACTTCCTAGTAGTCTCAGAGGATCATATTCTTGTGTGTTTCTATTGCTGCTAACCATGGCAGAACACAGCCGATGAGATGATTGGGAGAACCCGACAAACAAACAGCTACATGATAAGTTTCAAAGAAATGATGATTGGACAGGTGCAAGATGTGGTAAACAGATTTGACGAGGCCATGGAGAAGATAGATGGCATTGAGAAGACGTTTGAAACAAAGCTTGATAGCAAGTTTGATGAATTGCTCGCGCTTTTCCACAACCACCGCCGCTGCACCTATCGCACCTCTGAACGACAACAACTACGCCCCTTCCGAATCAGTATGGACGAGCTCAGCGTGTTCCTATTGAGCCAGACAAAATTCTGGTGCCGCCACTCGCTGTTGGTGCTTCTTTGGCTCCTCGCTGCTCGCTGCTGCCGGTACCGACGAGGATGATTATGTGGAAGATTACGAGGATGAGGTTGATCAACATCGAACTACGTGCAACCACCAGCACCACAACCACCAGGTCGCCCACATGCAAATAATGGCAATGTTAGGGCTCCCCTCAGTACGAGATCATGACCATCTCCCTAAACTGAAATTGAATATTCCACCATTTGAGGGTAGATATGTTCCTGATATATATCTTACTTGGGAGTTAGAAACTGAACAACGATTTACATGTTTACAATATCCCGAGGAGAGACGTGTTCTCGCTGCTGTTTGTGCTTTCACTAGCTTTGCATGTGTTTGGTGGTCTCGAACATTGTAGATTATATCCTGCTCCAGCTACTTGGGCTGCTTTGAAAACTGCTATGCGTGCTCGTTGGGTTCCACCATATTATCAACGTGAATTACTTCAAAATTGCGAAAAGGAAAAAATTCTGTAGAAGAATATTATCAGGAATTACAAACTGGCTTGATTAGATGTGGTATTGTTGAGGAGAATGAAGCTATGTTTGCACGTTTTTTGGGTGGATTAAATAGAGAGATTCAGACCATTCTAGACTACAGGGATTATAATAATATCACTCATTTATTCCATCTTGCTTGTAAAGCTGAACGTGAAGTGCAGGATCGACAGGCATTGGCGCGCACTAACTTTTCTGCAGGTCGACCTTCATCGTGGACACCATGTGCATCATCTACTTCCACTGCACCATCACCTCCTTCAGGTGCCACCTCCAACCGTGATACAAGAAAGCAGGCACAACCACCACTATCTGCCAAGAGCACACCCGCCGGGCCTGCACAGAGCTCTTCTTCTTCCATGGCGTCAATAGGGCACACAAGTGATATTATTTGTCGTCGTTGTAAGGGAAGAGGACATTTTGCGAGAGAATGCAAATCTCAGCGTGTGATGATTGCTACTGAGGATGGTGGGTATGAGTCCGCTAGTGACTATGATGAGGAGACTTTGGCTCTTATTACACATGAGGAACACGGTGGAGATGATTCTGATCATGAGACACAATACATGGCTGCTGAAGATGCTGACAGGTGATGAGGACATGAGTACCTTGTATATGACCAAAAATATTGCATACATGCATATTTGTCAGGTGATTTCTAGTGCAAACTATTCAATAATCTATTTATGTTATCCAGAACAAAAATACTTCACACACTTTTGTGTTTTGTCTAATTGCAGGTGTATGGGACATTTATACAATACACATATGAAGATAAGGAAGAAAGAGATGTTTATTTGCTGTTCAAAAAGTCCTCTCACGTTACTTTTGGCCCAAGAGAAGATAGAGTCCAAGTCTCTCACGTTCGGATTCATATTCGGACTGCATGCATATACGACTCAAAACGCCAACAACTATTTCATACGGACTCCGAATTGGGTGATTTTTTTGTTGGAAAGTAGATTTCATGCTCTTTCCGGCACAATTGGAATCACCTTAAAATCCGTCCGGAGTGTTGAGTTGTGGACAAAACAATCTGACGCTGCACCAGAATCCGAGTCAAACTACAAGTCCAAAGGTGTTACGTCACCTCCACTTGGGCCCATTGGCCTTGTACGACCTAGGGTTAGTTTTAGGCTGCCTTGGGACGTCCTCCCACCTCCTTGGCCGCCACCCCTTGCTCCTATATAAGTAGATCCATCTAGTAGCTTTTCCCTTGGGATTTGTTTATTTAAAAGTTAGCCATTGCAACTTCGTACTTCGCTTGTGTCCAACGACTGCACCAAGACCGCTACGGATCCCCACCATTATCAATACTTCATATATATTCGCAATATTCAGATTGCTTTATCATATTCTTGCTTGTTCTTCGATTGCTTGCAGGAATAGACCTTCGTGGTCAGGTTGATCGTGCTCCAACGTGATCAATAACCTCTCGGAGTTGGTTTAGCGATTGCTAAGGCGCAACGTCGTGCACGTTTGTAGTCGGATCGTCAAAGTCATCTCCACCAAATCGATAGTTATCATCTCATCGAAAGATCGGGACACCCCCTCCTATCAAGTGGTATCGCCAGGTTGCTCGGTGAGAATTTCCAGTTTTCCTAGATTAGATTTATTTTCTTACCTATTGTCCAAGAAAAGCCACAAAAATAGTTAGATCTATTCACCCTTTGTCCAAGCCACTCGAGCCTTTGCAATTTTCTTTTCATTGGTTGCATTATTGAATTATCGGTTGCATCGTCGTGTTGAGTTGCTGGTCTTAGTGTCTAGTTCCTTTAGAGTTTCGAGTTCTGTTCACATTAGTCACGCCGCCGCTGCATCATTATGCCTTCCGTTGTCCACCATCCCATCTATTAATTTCCACCACGTGCTACGCACTGTTCATTGTCATAATCATAGTTGAGGTCATTCACATCTTCGCCAGATCCAATCTGCATCTTATCTAGTTTGTCTTGGAAAGAGGGAGAAAAAAAGAGAGAAAAAAAGAGAAAAAAAGAAAAAAAAAGAAAAAGAGAGAGAAAAAAAAAAAAAAAAGTGTGAGGAAAAAAAGAGAAGAAAAAAAATCGGATCTATCTAGAATCAATCTCGTACCTGAATTCGGATTGGAATCTGTTTTGCGCACTGTTCAGTAAAACAGGTGTATCTTCCTCATACGAAGTCCGTTTTGACTCCGTGAGTACTCAAATTAAAGCTAGCGACGAGCCGCATCTAAATAGTTGCAGAAGCTAGTTCAATATTTGACACCTCAAAATCGGCTTCTAAATAGGTCTTTTTGCCCTCTGAAGTTCGTGAACACAGCTTGTTCCAATTTTTCAGGTCAGTTTTAGAATTCTTTGACTCCTCATATCAACTCGGAATTGAGTGATTCTTTTTGCATTGGAAAGCTTGAGTTAGTAGAATTCTTTGAAATAATTTATTAGAAAATTGGCTCAAACTTTTCAAGAGGAAAGTTGGAGAGAGAGTTGTTGTATGTCCTGCTTGGTAGTTGTTTTTCATCATTATCTTCACTACTGCTGTGATCTTCACTTATATCTTGCTGTCAAGAGCTACTTAGTAACCTTCATTGATGCTAGTTGTGCTACGCCGTGACCTCATTAGTGTTCTAGGCTCGCCTCTAGTCCGGTCTAGCCTACGACCAGCACAAGATCGTCGTTGAGCGCTTATTCAACATTGCATCTCTGAATTGATTATTGCTAATCTTTTGCTACCATATATAGCCAACCCAGCTCCACATATTTCTACACCGTATATGTATCGTTCCCTCGCAATCGCTTTACACAATCTTCGAGTTATTTGACATCGCTGGTTGCTGTCACCACCGCCGCATGGTAAGAACTTGTAAGATATTGATATTTGCTTTACTGTGAGCACTTTACAACCACATCCTAGTAGTTCATAGGAACATTATTCTGGAATTTTGTTTCTTGTTTCCACTAATCATGACAGGTTCCGGAGATAGAAGTTCTTGGACGACGGACACATCTTCACCATCACGAGAGTTGGGACAACACACACAACCACATGGTCAGGTTATCTCTTTACCGTCATTTGAGGGTAGATTTAATCCTGCTATTTATCTAGCTTGGGAGTTTGAAGTAGAACAGGTTTTTAGTAACCATGACTTTTCTGAACTTGAGTGAGTACGAGCTGCCACTAGAGCATTTACTGGTTTTGCTTCAGTTTGGTGGAGTGTGCATCGTAAGAAAAATATTGATAACCAACCCACAACTTGGAAAGATTTGAAATATGTAATGAGACAACATTTTTTCCCTCCTTACTATCGCCGTGAATTGCTTCGCAAATTTGAACAATTTAAACAAGGCAACAACACTGTCCATGCTTACTACAAAGAGTTCAAATCTTATATGCATCATTGTGACATAGAAGAATCTAAGGATGATACAATGAATAGACTTTTGGTGGTTTGAACCATGATATTCAGCAAGATTTCAGATATTCCTCGTTGCATTACTGGTATATATGTTCGTGCTTGTACCTTTGAGAGACAATTCTGGGAGGATGCATTGGGTGACTACAACAACTACTATTCCAGTTCATGCTCACCACCGCCGGTTGGTTCCTCCACCGTTGCACCTACTAGAGCAGCCCCACCTCGGATTGTGCGCGACATCATCTCAAGAGTATGGTGCGTTGTCTACGCCTCTGTACCTACATCAGCTACGCCTTTGCGACAAGGTAACAAAAAGGTATTGATGATATAACTTCACATGAGAATGATGCATCCCTAGTTAACTTGAATACATCATGTGTTGAGCTACCCACTACTTTGATCACACCACCTATTTTAGAGGATTATGTTGATAATTTGACTTTGCCATGTGATCAAAGAACTGAAATACCAACAATTTTGAGAGCACCAATTGAATTAACTGTTGATGCAAAAGAATCAATGTTTAATCGTTTTGATATGACCTCTAATCTTGGTGATGATTCTGTGTCGAATGACTCATTGCATGTTTGCTTATCTAAGCATGTTGTAGCATGTAAATTTGATTGAAATAAGGTTTATTCACCAATGTTGGGATGGTTTAATGATGAACATTGTCAATCTTTTGAAATAAATAAGAGCTTCACTTATATGTGCAAACTGAGTCGCAATATTTTCATGCCTTCTAGCTCTTGTGCTAATTTGTTGGCTTTAGATTTTATAAACTATGCAAGTTACTCATCTATTCATGTGTCATATATGCAAAAATCAAGGGAAGTAAAAATGGATGACGTATACATATACAACATGTACACCTTGTCTCTTTTGTTAGCCACATTTCAGATTAAGCAACGCCGAGGACGGCTTTATTTTCAAAAAGGGGAGGATGATGAGGACATGAGTACCTTGTGATGAGGACATCAATACCATTGTTACACCCACAGCCCCTGCTGCTATACATACTGGACCAATTACTAGAGCTCGCGCACGCCAACTAAATTACCAGGTACTTTCGTTTCTTGGTAATGATTCTAATGTTCATGAGAATATGATGCTGCCTAAATTGGATACATTTGTTTTGCTTACAAATGAAGGGCCTAGCTTGGAGAAGGATGAACATTGGAGCAAGAACAAGCATGGAGATGATGGCATGCTAAGGGGGACAAGAATGGAGTTACAAGTGATGATTTCAGGACTTTGAAGCCACCATAATGAGTGCATGAAGCCTTGGACGAAATATACAAGATGCCACTTCATAAATTTCGTCCAGAGGCTATTCTAGGTGTCTGCGTCACCTTATTATTGGGCCAGCCCATGTAATTTCGAAATACATTAGTATAGGCTATTTTAGAGTCCGTATGTGTGGGGAAACAAGAGATAGGGTTAGTTTCGACCCTCCACCAAGGGCCACGAAATTCTCCCCTCTTCCTCCATATATACAGCCCTTAGGGCACCGCTTAGACTTTGGGTTTTGTTTAGATCAAAAGTTCGCCATAGCTGCAACTTCGCAGATTTCGCTTGTGTTCAACGACTGCATAAAGGCGCCACAGTAACCCCACCTTGATCAATAAAGCTTTCATCTTATATTCGCAATATCCAGATTGCAATCTCAGCTTGCTTGTTCTTCGCTTGCTCGCAGGAAATAGACCTCGTGGTCGTTGATCGTGTTCGCGTGGTCAATAACCTCTCGGAGTTGGTTTAGCGATTGCTAAGGCGCGACGCCCTCGCACGCCAGTAGTCGGATCGCCAAAGTCGACTTCCACCAAAGCGAAATCCACCATCTCATCGAAAGACGGACACCTCTGCCTCTATCAAGTGGTATCAGATTTCCGTGTTGCTCGGTGAGATTTTACGCTTTTCGTAGTTTAGATCGAGTCTGTTCTTCATACCTACAGTCCACGAAAAAGCCAAAAAAATTAGGGTTAGGTCATCATATCCAACCAATCTGAGCCTTTGCATAATCTTTTCAGATTTGCGTTGTTGAATTTGCGTTGCATCGCCGTGTCTAGTTGCTGGTCTTAGAGTCTAGTCTTTTAGAGTTTCGAGTTCGGTCATAAGTTGTCACGCCGCCGCACCATCATCATCGCCTCGCCATCTACCACCACCGCTTATCCGCCACCGCTCAATCCGTATCCATATACCACCACCACCGATATATACCACCACCATATATCCACCACCAATCCGAGTTCCTTGCATATTAGATTTGTTTTCGGATCCATCTAATTTCCGATTCGTGTTTCCTTGTCCGAGTAGGTTTCGATTCCAGCAATCTTTTGTCGTCCGTAGAAGAGGTTGGTTTCAAAAAAAAAAAAAAAAAGAGTCCGAAACCACCTCCGCTTAGGCCCAAAATTTTCCAAAACGCACGGATAAAAAAATTTTCTCGCTATCCTATTTTAGGTGTTTCTAAGCGTATTGAGCCGATCGCCAAGTTATAGAAAGTTTTTTGACCTGCTTCAGCTTTTGGGTCCGGCAAATAAAAAAAAAAATTTTGGTCGAAAAATTTCGTGCCCATCCTGTCAGTTTGACCGGAAGAGTTTTGAGACACTCGCCATTATAGTGATTTTTCGCAAAAAAAAAAAAAAGCAGCGCAAAAAAAAAAAACAAAAAAAAAAAAAAGAGCGAAAAAAAATTCAGAGTGTGCTTTTCCTTTGATTACGCAGCAGCCGTGATTTTGTTAGTGTTCTAGGCTCGCGTCTCTAGCACGGTCTAGCCTAGGACCAAAGACAAGACTCGTCGCTGAGCGCTTATTCAACTTTGCATCTCGATTTGATTATTGTCGACCCTTTTGCTACCATATTATAAGCCTTCCCAGCTCCACATACATCTACGCCGTATGCTTGACTCTCCCTCGCAATCGCTCTATCCAAGCTTTGAGAGTTTTGATTACAACGGTTGCCGATCACCGCCGCTGCTGGGTAAGAACTGTAAGAATTTGAGATTTGCTTGACGGATTTGTGACACCCACCACCACCTCTTGTTAGTAGTCCAGAGGATCATATTCTTGTGTGTTTCTATTGTCTGCTAACCATGGCAGGATCACAATCCGATGAGACCGATTGGGAGAACATGACGAACAAACAGCTACATGATAAATTTCAGCAAATGATGAGTGGACAGTGCAAGATGTGGTAAACAGATTTGACGAGGCCATGGAGAAGATAGATGGCATTGAGAAGACGTTTGAAACAAAGCTTGATAGCAAGTTTGATGAATTGCTCGCTGCTTTTCCACAACCACCGCCGGCTGCACCTATCGCACCTCTCGAACGACAACAACTACGCCCCTTCCGAATCAAGATGGACGAGCTCAGCGTGTTCCTATTGAGCCAGACAAAATTCTGTGCCATTGCCATCGCTGTTGGTGCTTCTTTGGCTCCTCATCATCGCTGCTTTGGTACCGACGAGGATGATTATATGGGAGATTATGAGGATGAGGTTGATCAACATCGAACTACGTGCAACCACCAGCACCACAACCACCAGGTCGCCCACATGCAAATAATGGCAATGTTAGGGCTCCCCTCAGTACGAGATCATGACCATCTCCCTAAACTGAAATTGAATATTCCACCATTTGAGGGTAGATATGTTCCTGATATATATCTTACTTGGGAGTTAGAAACTGAACAACGATTTACATGTTTACAATATCCCGAGGAGAGACGTGTTCTCGCTGCTGTTTGTGCTTTCACTAGCTTTGCATGTGTTTGGTGGTCCGAACATTGTAGATTATATCCTGCTCCAGCTACTTGGGCTGCTTTGAAAACTGCTATGCGTATCGCTGGTTCCACCATATTATCAACGTGAATTACTTCAAAATTGCAGCGTTTAAGACAAGGAAAAATTCTGTAGAAGAATATTATCGTGAATTACAAACCGGCTTGATTAGATGTGGTATTGTTGAGGAGAATGAAGCTATGCTTGCACGCTTTTACGGGTGGATTAAATAGAGAGATTCAGACCATTCTAGACTATAAGGATTATAATAATATCACTGCTTATTCCATCTTGCTTGTAAAGCTGAACGTGAAGTGCAGGATCGACAGCATTGGCGCCGCACTAACTTTTCTCGCAGGTCGACCTTCATCATGGACACCACGCATCATCTACTTCCACCGCACCATCACCTCCTTTAGGTGCCACCTCCAACCGTGATACAAGAAAGCGTGCACAACCACCACTATCTCGCCAAGAGCACACCGCTGGGCCTGCATGAGCTCTTCTTCCATGGCGCCAACAGGCACACAAGTGATATTATTTGTCGTCGTTGTAAGGGAAGAGGACATTTTATGAAGAATGCAAATCTCAGCGTGTGATGATTGCTACGAGGATGGTGGGTATGAGTCCGCTAGTGACTATGATGAGGAGACTTTGGCTCTTATTACACATGAGGAACACGGTGGAGATGATTCTGATCATGAGACACAATACATGGCTGTCAAGATGCCGACAGTATGAATGTTTAGTTGCTCAACGTGTTTTGAGTGTGCAGGTTACACAAGCTGAGCAAAATCAGAGGCATAATTTGTTCCATACAAAGGAGTTGTGAAGGAACGCTCTATTCAAGGCCATCATAGATGGAGGGAGCTGCAACAACTTGGCTAGCATGGAGATGGTGGAGAAGCTATCTCTCACCACAAGACCACATCCACATCCTTACTACATCCAATGGTTCAACAACAGCGCAAGGTTAAGGTAACACGACTGCTCGTGTGCATTTTAGTATCTCTACATATGCTGATTATGTTGATTGTGATGTGGTACCTATGCAAGCATGTTCCTTATTACTTGGTAGACCATGGCAATTTGATAAAATTTCAGACACCATGGTAGAAACAATCAAGATACTCTTGTTCATAAGGATAAAAATATTACTTTGCTTCCTATGACTCTCGAGTCCATTTTGAAAGATGATATTAATAGAGCTAATAAAGCAAAACAGAGAAAATAAGAGTGAAAATCAGATTGTGGCAAAAGAATTTGAGCAACATATGAAGCCTAATAATAAACCATCTAGTGTTGCTTCTGAAATTAAATTGAAAAGTGCATGTTTACTTGCCACTAAATCTGATATTGATGAGCTAGATTTTAGCAAATCTGTTTGCTATGCTTTTGTGTGCAAAGAGGCATTATTTTCATTCGAGGACGTGCCTTCCTCTTTGCCCCCTCGCTGTCACTAACATTTTGCAGAGTTCGCCGACGCCTTTCCACAAGACGTGCCACCGGATTACCACCTATTCGAGGGATTGAGCATCAAATTGACTTAATTCCCGTGCATCATTACCCAACCGTGCACCATACCGTACCAATCCAGAGGAGACGAAGGAGATTATGCGTCAAGTACAAGAGCTTCTCGACAAAGGTTATATACGTGAATCCCTTAGTCCTTGTGCTGTTCCTATTATTCTAGTGCCGAAAAAGGATGGTACATCACGATGTGTGTTGATTGTAGAGGCATTAATAATATTACTATTCGTTATCGCCATCCTATTCCTAGGCTAGATGATATGCTTGATGAATTGAGTGGCTCTACAATATTCTCCAAAGTTGATTTATGAGTGGATACCATCAAATTCGTATGAAATTGGGAGATGAATGGAAAACAGCATTTAAAACTAAGTTTGGATTATATGAGTGGTTAGTCATGCCTTTTGGGTTAACTAATGCACCTAGTACTTTCATGAGATTAATGAACGAAGTTTTACGTGCTTTCATTGGACGATTTGTGGTAGTTTATTTTGATGATATATTGATTTATAGCAAATCTTTGGAAGAACATTTGGAACATTTACGTGTTGTTTTTATTGCTCTACGTGATGCACGCTTGTTTGGTAACCTTGGGAAGTGCACCTTTGCACCGACCGAGTATCTTTTCTTGGCTATGTTGTTACTCCACAGGAATTGAAGTTGATAAAGCCAAGATTGAAGCTATTGAGAGTTGGCCGCAGCCCAAAACGGTCACACAAGTGAGGAGTTTTCTTGGCCTCGCTGGATTCTATAGGCGCTTTGTGAGAGATTTCAGCACCATTGCTGCACCTCTCAATGAGCTTACAAAGAAGGATGTGCCTTTTGTTTGGGGTACCGCACAGAAGAAGCCTTCACGGTATTGAAAGATAAGTTGACACATGCCCTTTACTCCAACTTCCTGATTTTAATAAGACTTTTGAGCTTGAATGTGATGCTAGTGGAATTGGATTAGAGGTGTGTTATTACAAGATGGCAAACCTGTTGCATACTTTTCTCAAAAAATTGAGGGCCTAGTCTGAATTACTCTACTTATGATAAAGAATTATATGCTCTTGTTCGGACTTTAGAAACATGGCAACATTATTTATGGCCCAAAGAATTTGTTATACATTCTGATCATGAATCTTTGAAACATATTAAAAGTCAAGCTAAACTGAATCGTAGACATGCTAAATGGGTTGAATTCATTGAGACTTTCCTTATGTCATTAAACACAAGAAGGGTAAAGAAAATGTTATTGCTGATGCATTGTCTCGTCGCTATACTATGCTTTCACAACTTGACTTCAAAATATTTGGTTTGGAGACCATCAAAGATCAATATGTGCATGATGCTGATTTTAAAGATGTATTGCAGAATTGTAAAGAAGGAAGAACATGGAACAAGTTTGTCGTTAATGATGGATTTGTGTTCCGTGCTAACAAGCTATGCATTCCAGCTAGCTCCGCTCGCCTTTTGTTGTTGCAGGAGGCGATGGAGGAGGACTAATGGGACACTTTGGCGTGAAGAAGACGGAGGACGACTTGCTACACATTTCTTTTGGCCAAAGATGAGACGGATGTTGAGCGCTTTATTGCTCACTGCACTACATGTCAAAAAGCTAAGTCACGACTCAATCCTCATGGTTTATATATGCCTTTGCCTGCACTCTAGTGTTCCTTGGGAGGATATATCTATGGACTTTGTTTTAGGTTTACCTAGAACAAAGAAGGGAGGATAGCATATTTGTTGTCGTGGATAGATTCTCAAAATGGCACACTTTATACCATGTCATAAAAGCGATGATGTCGTCAATGTTGCTGATTTGTTCTTTCGTGAAATTATTCGCTTGCATGGTGTGCCAAATACTATTGTTTCAGATCGTGATACTAAATTTCTTAGCCACTTTTGGAGATGTTTATGGGCTAAGTTGGGGACTAAACTGCTTTTTAGTACTACTTGTCACCCCAAACCGATGGATAAACTGAAGTAGTCAATAGAACATTGTCTACTATGCTTAGGGCTGTTCTAAAGAAAAATAAGAAAATGTGGGAGGAATGCTTGCCTCATATTGAATTTGCTTATAATCGCTCATTGCATTCTACTACTAAGATGTGCCCTTTGAAGTTGTGTATGGTTTCCTACCTCGTGCACCTATTGATTTGTTGCTTCTTCCATCTTCGGAGAAGGTTAATTTTGATGCTAAAGAACGTGCTGAATTGATTTTAAAATGCATGAGTTAACTAAGGAAAACATTGAGCGATGAATGCTAAATATAAACTTGCTGGAGATAAGGGTAGAAAACATGTTGTGTTTGCACCGAGATCTTGTTTGGTTACATTTATGTAAGGATAGATTTCTGATTTGCGCAAATCAAAGCTAATGCCACGTGCTGCTGGTCCCTTTAAGGTGTTGGAGAAAGTAAATGATAATGCATATAAACTTGAGCTGCCTGCAGATTTTGGGGTTAGTCCCACTTTTAACATTGCAGATTTGAAGCCATATTTGGGTGAGGAAGATGAACTTCCGTCGAGGACGACTTCATTTCAAGAAGGGAGGATGATGAGGACATCAATACCATTGTTACACCCACAGCCCTGCTGCTATACATATCGGACCAATTACTAGAGCTCACAAGACGCCAACTAAATTACTGTGTACTTTCGCTTTCTTGGTAATGATTCTAATGTTCATGAGAATATGATGTCTGCTTAAATTGGATACATTTGTTTTGCTTACAAATGAAGGGCCTAGCTTGGAGAAGGATGAACATTGGAGCAAGAACAAGCATGGAGATGATGGCATGCAAAGGGGGACAAGAATGGAGTTACAAGTGATGATTTCAGGACTTTGAAGCCACCATAATGAGTGCATGAAGCCTTGGACGAAATATACAAGATGCCACTTCATAAATTTCGTCCAGAGGCTATTCTAGGTGCTGCGTCACCTTATTATTGGGCCAGGCCCATGTAATTTCGAAATACATTAGTATAGGCTATTTTAGAGTCCGTATGTGTGGGAAACAAGAGATAGGGTTAGTTTCGACCCTCCACCAAGGGCCACGAAATTCTCCCCTCTTCCTCCATATATACAGCCCTTAGGGCACCGCTTAGACTTTGGGTTTTGTTTAGATCAAAAGTTCGCCATAGCTGCAACTTCGCAGATTTCGCTTGTGTTCAACGACTGCATAAAGGCGCCACAGTAACCCCACCTTGATCAATAAAGCTTTCATCTTATATTCGCAATATCCAGATTGCAATCTCAGCTTCTTGCTTGTTCTTCGCTTGCTCGCAGGAAATAGACCTCGTGGTCGTTGATCGTGTTCGGCGTGGTCAATAACCTCTCGGAGTTGGTTTAGCGACATATATGCGCGACGCCCTCGCACTCAGAGTCGGATCGTCAAAGTCGACTTCCACCAAAGCGAAATCCACCATCTCATCGAAAGACGGACACCTCTGCCTCTATCACCTTGTATATGACCAAAAATATTGCATACATGCATATTTGTCAGGTGATTTCTAGTGCAAACTATTCAATAATCTATTTATGTTATCCAGAACAAAAATACTTCACACACTTTTGTGTTTTGTCTAATTGCAGGTGTATGGGACATTTATACAATACACATATGAAGATAAGGAAGAAAGAGATGTTTATTTGCTGTTCAAAAAGTCCTCTCACGTTACTTTTGGCCCAAGAGAAGATAGAGTCCAAGTCTCTCACGTTCTGGATTCATATTCGGACTGCACAGACATACCTGACTCAAAACGCCAACAACTATTTCATACGGACTCCGAATTGGGTGATTTTTTTGTTGGAAAGTAGATTTCATGCTCTTTCCGGCACAATTGGAATCACCTTAAAATCCGTCCGGAGTGTTGAGTTGTGGACAAAACAATCTGACGCTGCACCAGAATCCGAGTCAAACTACAAGTCCAAAGGTGTTACGTCACCTCCACTTGGGCCCATTGGCCTTGTACGACCTAGGGTTAGTTTTAGGCTGCCTTGGGACGTCCTCCCACCTCCTTGGCCGCCACCCTTGCTCCTATATAAGTAGATCCATCTAGTAGCTTTTCCTTGGGATTTGTTTAGTTAAAGTTAGCCATTGCAACTTCGTACTTCGCTTTGTGTCCAACGACCAGACCAAGACCGCTTACGGATCCCCACCATTATCAATACTTCATATATATTCGCAATATTCAGATTGCTTTATCATATTCTTGCTTGTTCTTCGATTGCTTGCAGAATAGACTTTCGTGGTCGTGTTGATCGTGCTCCAAACAAGTGATCAATAACCTCTCGAGTTGGTTTAGCGATTGCTAAGGCGCAACGTCGTGCACGTTTGTAGTCGGATCGTCAAAGTCATCTCCACCAAATCGATAGTTATCATCTCATCGAAAGATCGGGACACCCCGCCTCTATCACAGGTATGAATGTTTAGTTGCTCAACGTGTTTTGAGTGTGCAGGTTACACAAGCTGAGCAAAATCAGAGGCATAATTTGTTCCATACAAAGGAGTTGTGAAGGAACGTTCTATTCAAGGCCATCATAGATGGAGGGAGATGCAACAACTTGGCTAGCATGGAGATGGTGGAGAAGCTATCTCTCACCACAAGACCACATCCACATCCTTACTACATCCAATGGTTCAACAACAATGCAAGGTTAAGGTAACACGTCTCGTTCGTGTGCATTTTAGTATCTCTACATATGCTGATTATGTTGATTGTGATGTGGTACCTATGCAAGCATGTTCCTTGTTATTTGGTAGACCATGGCAATTTGATAAAAATTCAGTACACCATGGTAGAAACAATCAAGATACTCTTGTTCATAAGGATAAAAATATTACTTTGCTTCCTATGACTCCTGAGTCCATTTTGAAAGATGATATTAATAGGGCTAATAAAGCAAAACAGGAGAAAATAAGAGTGAAAATCAGATTGTGGCAAAAGAATTTGAGCAACACATGAAGCCTAATAATAAACCATCTACCTGCTGCTTCGAAATTAAATTGAAAAGTGCATGTTTACTTGCCACCAAATCTGATATTGATGAGCTAGATTTTAGCAAATCTATTTGCTATGCTTTTGTGTGCAAAGAGGCATTATTTTCATTCGAGGACGTGCCTTCCTCTTTGCCCCTCATCACACTAACATTTTGCAGAGTTCACGACGTCTTTCCACACAAGACGTGCCACCGGATTACCACCTATTCGCTGGATTGAGCATCAAATTGACTTAATTCCCTGTGCATCATTACCCAACCTTGCACCATACCGTACCAATCCAGAGGAGACGAAGGAGATTATGCGTCAAGTACAGGAGCTGCTCGACAAAGGTTATATACGCGAATCCCTTAGTCCTTGTGTTGTTCCTATTATTCTAGTGCCAAAAAGGATGGTACGTCCACGTATGTGTGTTGATTGTAGAGGCATTAATAATATTACTATTCGTTATCGCCACCCTATTCCTAGGCTAGATGATATTCTTTATGAATTGAGTGGCTCTACAATATTCTCCAAAGTTGATTTATGAGTGGATACCATCAAATTCAGTATGAAATTGGGAGATGAATGGAAAACAGCATTTAAAACTAAGTTTGGATTATATGAGTGGTTAGTCATGCCTTTTGGGTTAACTAATGCACCTAGTACTTTCATGAGATTAATGAACGAAGTTTTACGTGCTTTCATTGGACGATTTGTGGTAGTCTATTTTGATGATATACTGATTTATAGAAATCTTTGGAAGAACATTTGGAACATTTACGTGTTGTTTTAATGCTCTACGTGATGCACGCTTGTTTGGTAACCTTGGGAAGTGCACCTTTTGCACCGAATCGAGTATCTTTTCTTGGCTATGTTGTTACTCCACAGGAATTGAAGTTGATAAAGCCAAGATTGAAGCTATTGAGAGTTGGCCGCAGCCCAAAACGGTCACACAAGTGAGGAGTTTCCTTGGCCTCGCTGGTTTCTATAGGCGCTTTTGAGAGATTTCAGCACCATTGCTGCACCTCTCAATGAGCTTACAAAGAAGGATGTGCCTTTTGTTTGGGGTACCGCATACAGGAAGAAGCCTTCACGGTATTGAAAGATAAGTTGACACATGCCCTTTGCTCCAACTTCCTGATTTTAATAAGACTTTTGAGCTTGAATGTGATGCTAGTGGAATTGGATTAGAGGTGTGTTATTACAAGATGGCAAACCTGTTGCATACTTTTCTAAAAATTGAGTGGGCCTAGTCTGAATTACTCTACTTATGATAAAGAATTATATGCTCTTGTTCGGACTTTAGAAACATGGCAACATTATTTATGGCCCAAAGAATTTGTTATACATTCTGATCATGAATCTTTGAAACATATTAAATGTCAAGCTAAACTGAATCGTAGACATGCTAAATGGGTTGAATTCATTGAGACTTTCCCTTATGTCATTAAACACAAGAAGGGTATAGAAAATGTTATTGCTGATGCATTGTCTCGTCGCTATACTATGCTTTCACAACTTGACTTAAAAATATTTGGTTTGGAGACCATCAAAGATCAATATGTGCATGATGCTGATTTTAAAGATGTATTGCAGAATTGTAAAGAAGGAAGAACATGGAACAAGTTTGTCGTTAATGATGGATTTGTGTTCCGTGCTAACAAGCTATGCATTCCAGCTAGCTCCGTTCGTTTTTTGTTGTTGCAGGAGGCGATGGAGGAGGACTAATGGGACACTTTGGCGTGAAGAAGACGGAGGACGACTTGCTACACATTTCTTTTGGCCAAAGATGAGACGGATGTTGAGCGCTTTATTGCTCGCTGCACTACATGTCAAAAAGCTAAGTCACGACTCAATCCTCATGGTTTGTATATGCCTTTGCTCTGTACTCTAGTGTTCCTTGGGAGGATATATCTATGGACTTTGTTTTAGGTTTACCTAGAACAAAGAAGGGAGGATAGCATATTTGTTGTCGTGGATAGATTCTCTAAAATGGCACACTTCATACCATGTCATAAAAGCGATGATGTCATCAATGTTGCTGATTTGTTCTTTCGTGAAATTATTCGCTTGCATGGTGTGCCAAATACTATTGTTTCAGATCGTGATACTAAATTTCTTAGCCACTTTTGGAGATGTTTATGGGCTAAGTTGGGGACTAAACTGCTTTTTAGTACTACTTGTCACCCCCAAACCGATGGACAAACTGAAGTAGTCAATAGAACATTGTCTACTATGCTTAGGGCTGTTCTAAAGAAAAATAAGAAAATGTGGGAGGAATGCTTGCCTCATATTGAATTTGCTTATAATCGCTCATTGCATTCTACTACTAAGATGTGCCCTTTTGAAGTTGTGTATGGTTTCCTACCTCGTGCACCTATTGATTTGTTGCCTCTTCCATCTTCGGAGAAGGTTAATTTTGATGCTAAAGAACGTGCTGAATTGATTTTAAAAATGCATGAGTTAACTAAGGAAAACATTGAGCGTATGAATGCTAAATATAAACTTGCTGGAGATAAGGGTAGAAAACATGTTGTGTTTGCACCGGAGATCTTGTTTGGTTACATTTGCGTAAGGATAGATTTCCGATTTGCGCAAATCAAAGCTAATGCCACGTGTCTGGGTCCCTTTAAGGTGTTGGAGAAAGTAAATGATAATGCATATAAACTTGAGCTGCCTGCAGATTTTGGGGTTAGTCCCACTTTTAACATTGCAGATTTGAAGCCATATTTGGGTGAGGAAGATGAACTTCCGTCGAGGACGACTTCATTTCAAGAAGGGAGGATGATGAGGACATCAATACCATTGTTACACCCACAGCCCCCGCTGCTATACATACGGACCAATTACTAGAGCTCACAAGACGCCAACTAAATTACCAGTACTTTCGCTTTCTTGGTAATGATTCTAATGTTCATGAGAATATGATGCGCTTAAATTGGATACATTTGTTTTGCTTACAAATGAAGGGCCTAGCTTGGAGAAGGATGAACATTGGAGCAAGAACAAGCATGGAGATGATGGCATGCGCAAGGGGGACAAGAATGGAGTTACAAGTGATGATTTCAGGACTTTGAATCCACCATAATGAGTGCATGAAGCCTTGGACGAAATATACAAGATGCCACTTCATAAATTTCGTCCAGAGGCTATTCTAGGTGCTGCGTCACCTTATTATTGGGCCAGGCCCATGTAATTTCGAAATACATTAGTATAGGCTATTTTTAGAGTCCGTATGTGGGGGAAACAAGAGATAGGGTTAGTTTAGGACCCTCCACCAAGGGCCACGAAATTCTCCCCTCTTCCTCCATATATACAGCCCTTAGGGCACCGCTTAGACTTTGGGTTTTGTTTAGATCAAAAGTTCGCCATAGCTGCAACTTCGCAGATTTCGCTTGTGTTCAACGACTGCATAAAGGCGCCACAGAACCCCACCTTGATCAATAAAGCTTTCATCTTATATTCGCAATATCCAGATTGCAATCTCAGCTTCTTGCTTGTTCTTCGCTTGCTCGCAGGAAATAGACCTCGTGGTCGTTGATCGTGTTCGGCGTGGTCAATAACCTCTCGGAGTTGGTTTAGCGATTGCTAAGGCGCGACGCCTCTCACTGCGCTTGTAGTCGGATCGTCAAAGTCGACTTCCACCAAAGCGAAATCCACCATCTCATCGAAGGACGGACACCTCTCCTCTATCACTTCCTCCATATATACAGCCCTTAGGGCACCGCTTAGACTTTGGGTTTTGTTTAGATCAAAAGTTCGCCATAGCCGCATTTCGCTTGTGTTCAACGACTGCATAAAGGCGCCACGTAACCCCACCTTGATCAATAAAGCTTTCATCTTATATTCGCAATATCCAGATTGCAATCTCGCTTTCTTGCTTGTTCTTCGCTTTGCTCGGAGGAAATAGACCTCGTGGTCGTTGATCGTGCTTCGGCGTGGTCAATAACCTCTCGGAGTTGGTTTAGCGATTGCTATAAGGCGCGACGCCCTCGCACGTCAGTAGTCGGATCGTCAAAGTCGACTTCCACCTAAGCGAAATCAACCATCTCATCGAAAGACGGGACACCTTTGCCTCTATCAAGTGGTATCGCTTTCAGGTTGCTCGGTGAGATTTTACGCTTTTTCATAGTTTAGATCGCATCTGCATTCATACCTATAGTCCATGAAAAGCCACAAAAAAAGTTAGATCTGTTCATCCTATATCCAAGCCATTCCGAGCCTTTTGCAATTTTCTATTCATTGCTTGCATAGTTGAATTATCGGTTGCATCGATTTTGTTGGCGTCTTGACTCTAGTAATTGGTCCGGTATGTATAGCAGCGAGGGCTGTGGGTGTAACAATGGTATTGATGTCCTCATCATATATGGATCTGAGTCGAAAGCGATTGGCGGATAAGCGGTGGTGGTAGATGGCGAGGCGATGATAATGAATCTTGCGGCGTGACAACTTATGACCAAAATCGGAACTCTAAAAGACTAGACTCTAAGACCAGCAACTAGACACGATGATGCAACGCCAAATTCAACAATGCAAATCTGAAAAGATTATGCAAAGGCTCGGTGGTTCGGATAGGATGAACTAACCCTAATTTTTTGTGGCTTTTTTTGGACTATAGGTATGAAGGCGGACTCGATCTAAACTTCGAAAAACTGTAAAATCTCACCGAACAACACGGAAATCTGATACCACTTGATAGGCGAGGTGTCCCGTCTTCGATGAGATGGTGGCTATCGTTTTGGATGAAGTCGACTTTGACGATCCGACTACTGAGCGTCTGCGAGGGCGTCGGCGCCTTAGTCGCTAAACCAACTCCGAAGAGGTTATTGACCCACGCCGAACGATCAACGACCACGAAGGTCACATTTCCTGCGAGCAAGCGAAGAACAAGCAAGAAACTAAGATTGCAATCTGGATATTGCGAATATAAGAGGAAAGCTTTATTGATCAAGGTGGGGTTCTGTGATGCCTTTATGCAGTGCGTGGAACACAAGCGAAATCTGTGAAGTTGCAGCTATGGCGAACTTTTAATCTAAACAAAACCCAAGTCTAAGCGGTGCCCTAAGGGCTGTATATATGGAGGAAGAGGGGTGAATGGAGGGTCGAAACTAACCCTATCTCTTGTTTCCCCACACATCTGGACTCTAAAATAGCCTATACTAATGTATTTCGAAATTACATGGGCTGGCCCAATAATAAGGTGATGCAGCACCTAGAATAGCCTCTGGACGAAATTTATGAAGTGGCATCTTGTATATTTCGTCCAAGGCTTCATGCACTCATTATGGTGGCTTCAAAGTCCTGAAATCATCACTTGTAACTCCATTCTTGTCCCCCTTAGCATGCCATCATCTCCAAACTTGTTCTTGCTCAATGCTCATCCTTCTCCAAGCTAGGCCCTTCATTTGTAAGCAAAACAAATGTATCCAATTTAAAGCAGACATCATATTCTCATGAACATTAGAATCATTACCAAAAGCGAAAGTACAGGTAATTTAGTTGGCGTCTTGTGACTCTAGTAATTGGTCGGTATATGTATAGCGGCGAGGGGCTGTGGGTGTAACAATGGTATTGATGTCCTCATCATATGACCTCTAATCTTGGTGATGATTCTTTGTCGAATGACTCATTGCATGTTTGCTTATCTAAGCATGTTGTAGCATGTAAATTTGATTCAAATAAGGTTTATTCACCAATGTTGGGATGGTTTAATGATGAACATTGTCAATCTTTTGAAATAAATAAGAGCTTCATTTATATGTGCAAACTGAGTTGCAATATTTTAATGCCTTCTAGTTCTTGTGCTAATTTGTTAGCTTTTGATTTTATGAACTATGCAAGTTACTCATCTATTCATGTGTCATGTATGCAAAAATCAAGGGAAGTAAAAATGGATGACGTATACATATACAACATGTACACCTTGTCTCTTTCGTTAGCCACATTTCAGATTAAGCAACGCCGAGGACGGCTTTATTTTCAAGAAGGGGAGGATGATGAGGACATGACTACCTTGGATATGACCAAAAATATTGCATGCATGCATATTTGTCAGGTGGTTTCTAGTGCAAACTATTCAATAATCTATTTATGTTATCCAGAACAAAAATACTTCACACACTTTTGCGTTTTGTCTAATTGCAGGTGTATGGGACATTTGTACAATCCACATATGAAGATAAGGAAGAAAGAGATGTTTATTTGCTGTTCAAAAAGTTCTCTCACGTCACTTTTGGCCCAAGAGAAGATAGAGTCCAAGTCTCTCACGTTCTGGACTCAGATTCGGACTGCACAGACATACCTGACTCAAAATGTCAACAACTTTTTCATACGGACTCCGAATTGGGTGATTCTTTTTTTGTTGGAAAGTAGATTTCATGCTCTTTCCAGCACAATTGGAATTACCTTAAAATCCGTCCGGAGCGTTGAGTTATGGACGAAACAATCTGACGATGCAGCAGAATCCGAGTCAAACTACAAGTCCAAAGGTGTTACGTCACCTCCACTTGGGCCCATGAGCCTTGTACGACCTAGGGTTAGTTTTAGGCTGCCTTGGGACGTCCTCCCACCTCCTTGGCCGCCACCCCTTGCTCCTATATAAGTAGATCCATCTAGTAGCTTTTCCTTGGGATTTGTTTAGTTAAAAGTTAGCCATTGCAACCGTGTGCCGTTTGTGTCCAGCGACCAGACCAAGACGCTACGGATCCCCACCTTTATCAATACTTCATACATACTCGCAATATTCAGATTGCTTTTATCATATTCTTGCTTGTTCTTCGATTGCTTGCAGGAATAGACCTTCGTGGTCAGGTTGATTGTGCTCCGGCGTGGTCAATAACCTCTCAAAGTTGGTTTAGCAATTGCTAAGGCGCAACGTCGTGCACGTTTGTAGTCAGATCGTCAAAGTCGTCTCCACCAAATCGATAGTTATCATCTCATCGAAAGATCGGGACACCCGCGCCTCTATCCTATGCTAGTGATCCATCTTTTGCACCTCATTATGCTAAATGTTTGACGCATACATCTTGGGAACAATATTACCTCAAGGATGGACTCATGGTCATTAGCTCATCTTGAGAGCTAACAAACTTTGCATACCCGAGTCTTCTCTTCGTTTGCTACTTTTGCAAGAGGCTCATGGAGGTGGACTCATGGGACACTTTGGCAGCGACAAGACTTTCATACACGCTCTCCAAGAACTACTTTTGGCCAAAGATGTTTGAGGCGTCTCACGCTTCACCACAAGATGCTCAACATGCATAAAGCTAAGTCAAAAGCTCAATCTCATGGTCTTTACATGCCTCTTCCTATTCCTTATCAACCTTGGGAAGACATTAGCATGGACTTTGTACTTGGTTTGCCTAGAACTCAAAATGGAAAGGACTCCGTATTTGTTGTTGTGGACAGATTTTCCAAAATGGCACATTTCATTCCTTGCAACAAAGTGAACGATGCTTCACATATTGCAAATCTATTTTGTAGGGAAATCTTGCGCCTCCATGGAGTACCAAAGTCAATCGTCTCCGACCGCGACGTCAAGTTCTTGAGTTACTTTTGGAAAACTCTTTGCGCCAAGCTCGGAATCAAGCTCTTGTTCTCCTCCGCATACCATCCTCAAACCGGCCAAGCGGAGGTGACAAACGGACGCTCTCCACACTACTTGGCGTGTTGATCAAGAAGAACATCAAGGAGTGGGGCGTGTCTACTGTCGCCGAAATGCGCCTACAACGCGCTAGACATTGACGACGGCAAGTGCCCTTGAGGTGCGCCTGGCTTCAACCCATTGTCCCCATTGGACATTCTACCTCTACCTCTACATGGCGCACCAACCTAGATGCAAGTGCCCGTGCAAGCTTCGTCAAGAAGATGCATGAAGATACAAGAAACACCATCGGCGCCAAGTACAGCGACTAGCGTCCAAGCTCAACATCAACAAGCAACCCATGATCTTCAACATAGGTGATCTCGTGTGGCTACACCTTCGCAAGAGCAGCTTCCCCAGCGAGCATAAGTCAGACTTCTACCTCGAGCGATGGACCCTTCAAGGTGTTAGCGCGCTACTGACAACAACGCCTACAAGCTCGACCTACCAAGCGACAAGTACAAGGTGGCGACACCTTCAACGTCAAAGAC
Organism: Aegilops speltoides; assembly: GCA_021437245.1. Lineage (NCBI taxonomy): Eukaryota > Viridiplantae > Streptophyta > Magnoliopsida > Poales > Poaceae > Aegilops > Aegilops speltoides. Next base: position 29,169 of record JAHHZJ010000145.1, on the reverse strand, counting down.
CTCTCGCCTTTCCATGGTGATGAAGATCTAGATCCGGTCGGATCCTTTGAAGGAGGGATATGATGCGGACATCCTTCCATCATCCCCATGGACTCTACATCAACACCTACAACACCACAAGGACCGATGACTCGAGCACGTGCAAGAGCCCTTGAAACCGGTGACATCACTCCTCTCACAACTCTCCTTGATTCACATGAGACATGGTTACTACCTCAAGCGGAAACTCTATGCATACTCGGGCACCAAGATTCGACCATGAAGAGGCTAGGAAGCAAGGAGAATCGAAGCGGAAGGCATCTGTGAAACGGAAGGAGAAAGCAACAAGGACGAGAGAGCCGGACGGCGGGCAGGACGGAGGCAGACGATCGGACGAGCCGGATGATCCGGACCCGGTCCGGGCGATCCGCTTCATCGGCAAAGCAGCAGAACCTCCGTGAAGCGGATCATCCGGACCCGGCGGATCATCGGATCCCGCCGGACATCCGGACCACCAGCCGGACGTCCGGCCTGCGCCGTCACCAGTGAGCACGGGACCATCCGGCCCCCACCGGATCATCGGACCAGCCGGATCCTCCGGACCGTCGCCCGGATCATCCGGCCAGCGCCTGCTGTGGCAGCGTGTTAAGGCTGAGCCCATGTACCTCGCCCAGACTCTATATAGGACCCCTCTCCTCACTTTGAGACTTAGCATTGGATTAGCTCATATTTGTGTGTGAGCCTTTGCTCATCCACGGTACTTCTCCACGGAGATCGGGACCTCCGTCTGGAAAGATCCATCAGTTCAAGACCCCTATCTGGGAAGATCCCTCGTGGATTCAAGACCTCCTCCGGAGAAAAGCGGTTACCTTTGTATCTTTCCTTTGTTGATTTTGGACCATGTATCACTTTCGTGCTTCGATGATCTAGACCTTGTGTGATTGATCTCTTGTCGGTTGAGTGTCTCTCTCGTTCTTCCCCGTGATTTCCTCTCGTGCTTCCGCGTGTTCTTTGTGTTTTCATCCGTAGGATCCCCTCCAAACGTGAAAGATCGACGAATTAGGGTTCCACCCTACATCATTGACCTTCAGGTTCTTGTTCGTGATGGTGTCAATGCCGATGTGATCTTGCCGGAGATGGTAGCTCGGAAGGATGTGCTCTTGAGCGTCTTCTCGAAGATGAGGAAGATTGCTTGTAGGACTTGATGAGGGCCTTGATCTCCTCCATTTTAGCTTGCATCTTGGCGTCGGAGTTGTTGTTTATGGCATCGAACTCGTCGTTGTTATTGTAGACCGAAGATGAAATGCACAAGACTCGAGTAGAGGTGAGTAGGAAATGAGATAAACAATACCAAGTTACCTTTTCCAAAAGTTGAGGATGTATCTCGTGTCACTCAATGTGAGATGAAAGAATAGTGGAATTGGTACTGGACTTGTTCACTCACACCTATCAAGTAAAGCTTGTGGTAGAGCTCGGTGAGGATAGTGGCACAAAAATTTGATGCAAAATGTTAGCAAGAGTCAATAAAGTTGAAAAAGATTCACAAATTCGCAAGTAAAACAAGTAGACCAATAGCAAAGAATGGCACACGGAAACGCACACACGGATAGATAAATGGGGTCGTGCAACCAAGGAATGAGCACAAAATGTGGAATCCACGGAAAAGCGCTTCGTGTTGCACAACTCTAGAAGGCGCTAACACGATTGCTCAATAGGCGGATCGACACTTGTGCACAACCTATAAGATGCAAGATGGGTAAACTTTCTATCCCAAGTATGCTATGTATGTATGGTTCCGGTGTTTCTCTCAAGCATGATATCATATGATGTAGATTTGACAATCTTATGTGCAATGGGGTATGATGCAATGGTACTTGCTCACGAGCTCTTTGCTCTCTTTTTGCTAAAAGCTTTTTTCTCTATGGCCACTTTTGCACAATGCACAAACCAAGATAGCAATTTTGTATATCACGGGGAACAAACTTGAGGCACAATGGATGATATGATACCAAGATGATATGGTATGTATGGAATGGATGGTGTAGACCACTAATGTGCACAAGTCACGTTGCGGCAATACTCAAATGGGTAGTCTCGATAGGCAAATAGCATAAAATGGGCTGAGGGTTAACAATGCAATTGCAGGGAATATACCAAGGTGTCGTCGAGGTTACCGTCGCTGCGATGATGGCGGCGATGTTCTTGGTGTAGATACCAAGATGATGGAGACTCGTCCCTAAGTAGCCGAAACACCTTAGGAAACGGAAAAACCGCAAACTCAAAATCTCAAATGACAAATGACAAATGGTGGTAGCGGAAAGCGGTGGTGGTTTGCTCTTAGCAATGCGGAAGTGAGATGATGGGCTATACACGATGTAAGAGTTGGAAGCACACGGTCCCTAAGTAGCCGAAACACCTTAGGAGACACAACTCACAACACAAACCAAATCGGTTAAGTTTGGGATGGCGGAAGTGTATGGTGGTTGTTGATGAAGAAGCAATCGTCCCTAAGTAGCCGAAACACCTTAGGAGACTCAAGTCACTACTCAAACAACCTCTAATGCTATGGTGAACAAATTGGGTTAGGTTGCGGAAGTCGGTGGTGGCTATGCGGATAATATGGTGGAAGGCCTAGGCAAACTAGCCAAATTTCAGAAAATATGATGGAGTCAAATGATGTTGGTAGTATTTTTGTGGGATGGGGGATGTCAAGAGCTTCAAAACGAGCTAAAGAACGTCAAAATCGGACTCCGGATGAATTAGTTATGGACAAAACAAGATTTCAGCCGTGTCAGTTTCAGGGTTAACCGGACATCCGGGAGGAGGTCCAGATGATCCGGGCTTGGTCCGGATGATCCGAAATACCACGATGATCCGGGTTCATCAACTCGGTTCGAAATTTGGCGCGTGGGTTATCCGGACGTCGGGGCGTCCACTGATCGAGGATGTCCGGATGATCAGGAGATGGTCCGGATGATCCGAACAAGTCAAACCGCTCGGGTTTTGCTCGTGGAGCGAATTTTGGGCGGAAATGGATGATTTTGGGGCAAAATTTGAGAATTCGTGGGCGGAAGGAGAAACTTGGGAGATGCTAGATCCACTTGAAACCAAGCAAATCCACGGATCAAAATTAACAAAACATTATCAAACCAAGAAATCACAAAAAAAAATTGGGGCTATTTTTGGTGGGGATTTTTGAATTTAGGACGAAAACAACAAAATCAAGCTAGAAAATGAAGGGTAGGGGCTCCAAAAACGTGATCAACCTGGCTCATGATACCATATGATGTAGGGTGGAACCCTATAGCGACGATCTTTCACGTTTGGAGTGGGATCCCTCAATGAACACGATAAACACGGGGAAGAACGGGGAGAAATCACAAGGGGAACTTATGTAGGGTGGAACCCTAATTTGTCGATCTTTCACGTTTGGAGGGGATCCTCTGGGAGAAACAGCGGAAGCAAGGAAACAGGGAGAACAAGAGAATCACTCAACCAACAAGGAATCGATCACACAAGTGCTAGATCAACATACACACATGAGATCCACAAGATACATAGTCAACTAGGGTAAGGATACAAAGGAACCGTTCATCTCCAGAAGGAGGCTTGAATCCATGAGGGATCTTCCCGTAAAGGGTCTTGTATCCGTGAGGATCTTCTCCTAGTCGGAGGTCTGATCTCCGAGGAGAAGTAACCAGTGGATGAGCAAAGCTCTCACACAAATATGAGCTAATCCAATGCTAAGTCTCAAAGTGAGGAGATGGGGTCCTATATATAGAGTTTGGGGCGAAGGGGTACATGGGCTCAGCCCAACAGCGCCTGTGACGCTGGCGGATAATCGGGACGAGGTCGAGATGATCCGGGCTGGCAGATGATCGGGTGGGGACCGGATGGTGGAGGCTCGGTGAGTGGCGGCTGCGGGCGGATGTCCATTTGGCGGTCCGGACGTCCGGGCTGGAGTCCGGATGATCCGGGCTGGGTCGGATGATCCGGCCGAGAGGAGCTTTGTTGCCTTGGTGGAGTTAGCGGATCGTCCGGACTGGGTCCGGATCATCGAGGCTCTGTCGGATCGTCCGGACCTCTGTCCGGATCGTCCGGCCTCTCTGGTCCTTGTTGCTTTCTCCTCTCCGTCTTCATGCATGTCTTCCGCTTCCGGTTCTCCTTGCTTCCTAGCCTCTTCATGGTCGACTCCTTGGTACCTGAGTATGCATAGGGTTTCTGTTTGAGGTAGTAACCATGTCTCATGTGAATCGAAGGAGAGTTGTGAGAGGAGTGATGTCACCTCGGTTTCAAAAGCTCTTGCACGTGCTCGAGTCATCGGTCCTTGTGGTGTTGTAGGTGTTGATGTAGAGTCCATGGGGATGATGGAAGGATGCTCTGCATCATATCCCCTCCCTTCGAAAGGATCCGACCTCGGATCTATATCTTCATCACCATGGAAAGGCGATAGGTCTTGGACGTTGAAGGTGTCGCTCATGTTGTACTTGTCGCTTGGTATGTCGAGCTTGTATGCATTGTTGTTATAGCGTGCTAACACCTTGAAGGGTCCATCGGCTCGAGGTAGAAGTTTGGACTTGCATTCGTTGGGGAAGCGTTCCTTGCGAAGGTGTAGCCACACGAGATCACCTATGTTGAAGATCATGGGTTGCTTGTTGATGTTGAGCTTGGACGCTAGTCGTTGTACTTGGCGCTCGATGGTGTTTCTTGTATCTTCATGCATCTTCTTGATGTAGCTTGCACGGGCACTTGCATCTAGGTTGGTGCGCTCTTGTACAGGTAGAGGTAGAATGTCCAATGGGGACAATGGGTTGAAGCCGTAGGCGACCTCGAAGGGGCACTTGCCGGTCGTCGAATGTCTAGCGCGGTTGTAGGCGTACTCGGCGATGGGTAGACACGCCTCCCACTCCTTGATGTTCTTCTTGATCAACACGCAAAGTAGAGTGGAGAGCGTCTGGTTCGTCACCTCCGTTTGGCCGTCGGTTTGAGGTGGTATCGGGAGAGAACAAGAGCTTGATTCGAGCTTGGCGCAAAGAGTTTTCAAAAGTAACTCAAGAACTTGGCGTCATGATCGGAGGCGATTGACTTTGGTACTCCATGGGTATAAGATTTCCCTACAAAGAGATTTGCAATATGTGAAGCATCGTCTACCTTGTTGCAAGGGATGAAATGTGCCATTTTAGAAAATCGGTCCACAACAACAAATCTGAGTCTTTTCCATTTTGAGTTCTAGGCAAACCAAGTACAAAGTCCATGCTAATGTCTTCCCAAGGTTGATAAGGAATAGGAAGAGGCATGTAAATACCATGAGATTGAGCTTTTGACTTAGCTGCGGCATGTTGTGCATCGGGTGGTGAAGCGTGAGGCGTCTCGAAACATCTTGGGCCAAAAGTAGTTCTTGGAGGCGTGGCGAAGGTCTTGTCGCGTCCAAAATGTCCCATGAGTCCACCTCCATGAGCCTCTTGCAAAAGTAGCAAGCGAAGAAGACTTCGGGTATGCAAAGTTTGTTAGCTCTCATAAGATAACCATCCTTGAGGTAATATTGTTCCCAAGATGTATGCGTCAAACATTTAGCATAATGAGGTGCAAAAGATAGATCACTAGCATACAAATCCTTTATGTGCTCAAAGCCAATAACATTCAACTCAAGTTGGGTGACAAGCGTGCATATGCGTGAAAGTGCATCGGCAACTACATTTTCCTTGCCCTTAATGTACTTGATCACATATGGAAAAGATTCGATAAATTCACTCCATTTGGCATGACGCTTGTTCAATTTAGTTTGACCTTTTAAGTACTTTAGCGTTTCATGATCGGTATGGATGACAAACTCATGAGGTCGAAGATAATGTTCCCAAACATGTAGCACACGCACTAAAGCATACAATTCTTTGTCATACACGGGATAGTTAAGTTGTGCACCGGAGAGTTTTTCACTAAAATAAGCAATTACTCGTTTTTCTTGCATTAAAACTCCTCCAATTCCGGTATCACTTGCATCACAATGGACCTCAAAAGTTTGTCAAAATTGGGCAAAGCAAGAATGGACATCGTAAGCAAAGACTTGAGCTCATCAAAAGCGTTTGATTGCAAGGTCCCCAAACAAAAGGGTATTCTTCTTACTCAAAGCATGCAAAGGAGCTGCAATAGTGCTAAAGTTTTCACAAAGCAGCGATAAAAACCTGCAAGGCCAAGGAAACTTCGCACTTGTTGCAAATTGGTGGGTTGGGGCCAAGTTTTAATTGCTTTGATCTTAGTTTCATCAACATGGACACCCTTGGAAGAAACAACGAAACCCAAGAAAACCACTTTGTCAACGCCAAAAGTGCATTTTTCAAGTTGGCATAAAGACTTTCTTTTGAAGTGTTTGCAAAACAAGCAACATGATCAACATGCTCTTTCATGGTTTTGCTAAACACAAGAATATCATCAGTAAACCACAACAAAGATTCCAATGTATGGATGAAGTACATGATGCATGAGACGCACAAAAGTTCAAAGGTGCTTCCGACAAACCCATAGGCGTAACCAACCATTCATATAAGCCAAATTTTGTTTTGAAAGCAGTTTTCCATTCATCACCCTCATGAATGCGGATTTGATAATAGCCACTTTTAATATCAATTTTTGAGAAAAAGTGGGCTCCACTAAGTTCATCAAGCATATCATCTAAGCGAGGAATGGGATGCCTATAGCATACCGCGGTGATAGCATTTATAGGTCTACAATCGAACACTGGCGGAAACTTCCATCGGGTTTAGGCACAAGTATAGCAGACGCGGCACAAGGGCTTAAGCTTTCACGTACATGACCGTTGTCGATTAGTTGTTGTACTTGCCGTTGAATCTCCTTGGTTTCTTGGGATTGACACGGTAGGGAGCTTTGTTTGGAAGTGGCGCTCGGGGATGAGGTCGATTCGATGCTCAATGCCTCGAAGAGTGGGTAGGAGGTAGCTCATCGGGAAAAACATCTTGAAATTCCTGCAAAAGAGATTGAAACACCAAAGGTAGCTCATGAGTGGTGTTAGTTTTTGGTTCTCCATCCTTGCACACAAGGACAAAGTGCATCACACTCGATGGGTTCTCACACACTTCTCTCATTTCATGTTTGGTGGCGAATAGTATGAGGTTTTTCTCTCTAGGCGAACAGGCGCTCAAATTTGGCTTGTGGCGCTCACTCACTTTTTGGTGGCTCACTTTCTCACTTTTCTCTCTTTGGTTGGTGGCTTGTTTGTCGGCTATCACTTGACTAGGAGACATGGGTCGTAGGACATATTCTTTGCCTTTCATCTTGACGCTATAGTGGTTTGTGCGCCCATTGTGGTTGACACCACGGTCGAGTGCCATGGCCGACCAAGGAGGAGGTGGCAAGCGGTCATTGGGACCACATCACACTCCAAAGTGTCCTCATATGCACCTATTTTGAAGGATACTTGGACCGTATGCTCAGCTCGTATAGTCTTGGAGTCCTTAGCCATTGAACCTTGTAGGGTTGCGGATGCTTCTTCTTGACCAATTGGAGCTTGGAGCATAGTTCTTCGCTTGCCAAATTGTGGCAACTACTGCATCGATGATGACCTTGGCGGATCTCCCATTGATGCGGCCTTTGTGTGGAAGATGTGGCATCGTTGGTCTTCTTCTTGTTGATGTTGAAGTGTCAAGACTTTGGAGACAACAAGAGGCGGGACTTGTATCTTCATCACAAAAGACTTGATCATCTTCATCCTCATTGATCTTGCCGGTGCATGGCCACTTGCTCAATAAGCGTCCATTTCGTCTTCACTCATTGAGTCGTAGGTGCCATCGTCGTTGAGTATCATGGTGCGCTTGATGATGCATTCATAGGACTTGTGGCCTCGGCGCGCGCAAAATAAAACACTTGAAGGAGCTTGTCTTGACGGTCTCATCGTTTGGAGTAGATGATGAAGCACGCGGCTTGGAGTTGCTTGTAGTAGGAGGAGGACGACTCGAACTTGTCGAAGTTTTCTTGTAACTTGATTTGTCGTCGTTGCTTGGAAAAGGTTTGGTTGATGTCGAAGTTGGGGTAGTTGTTGAAGTTTGGTTGTTGGAGGAGCCGTATGTCTTGGATGAGTACTTGGCGTACTTGAAGTCATCTTGTACTTGACGTTCCGCCTTTGTAGCTTGATGCATGAGCTCAATGAGGTTGGAGTAGGGTTGGAAGTCGGCGATCTTCTTGATGGGATGGTTGAGTCCATTCAAGAATCGTGCCATTGTTTGCTCATCGTTCTCCGTGACATTGGCTCGAATCATCGCAATCTCCATTTCTTTGTAGTATTCTTCAACACTCTTTGTTCCTTGCTTGAGGAGTTGTAGCTTCTTGAAGAGATCACGGTTGTAGTAGGTGGGCACAAAGCGTGCTCTCATGACATCCTTCATTTGAGCCCAAGTGGTGATTGGAGGTTCACCTCTTGCTTGTCGGCGCTCAAGGACTTGTTCCCACCATATGAGCACATAGTCTTGGAACTCAAGTGATGCCATAGTGATCTTCTTCTCTTCCTCATAGTTGTGCAAACGAAAGATTTTGTCGGCCTTCAATGCCCATGAGAGGTACTCTTCGGGATCATTGGTTCCATTGAACTTGGGCATTGTGAACTTGAGCTTGCCATAGCGTTGTTCTTCATTGTGTTGAGTCGATGTTGATGATGGCGTTCTTGGCGTGGAGGTAATCATCCTCATGTTGCTCTTGGCGAGGGCGAAGTCCATGATCAACTTGCTCTTGTTGACCTTGAGGTTGAGGTTGAGCTTGAGGAGCTTGTGGAGGAGCTTTTGGAGCTTGGCGTTGCGCGCTTGATGGTAGTCCTCTCTTGTATTTCTTCTCGAAGGGCTTCCTCTTGATTCGCCTTCGCGATTGCGGTTGGTGATAGCTCGACTTGATGCTTGAAAGAGCGCGTTCGGCTCAAAGCTTGTGCTTCGTTGTTGTTGTTGAAGACATTGAGCCTCGGCGTCTTGTTGCTCTTGTTGTGGTAGCGCTCTTTCTTGTTCTTGTTGGCGGCGAAGGCGTTGTCGTTCTTGAGCTTGAGCAAAGCGCCACTTGGTTCGATTGAGGGCGAGAACTTGTTCATCAACTTGCTCTTAGGGATGCTTGTCATGTAGCGGGTTGCGAGATGCATAGCGGTCTTAATTGGCTCGTCGAAGAGTGTTCGATGACGGTGTACTTATGTCGGAGAAAGAGTCGTCGGATGGCGACTTGAGTGGCTCCGTCTTGGCGTGAGGAGGTAGAAATCGCCCGGTTCACCAACAAGGCCTGGATCTCGTCCATTCTTGCATCATTCTCTTTCTTGTCGCGTCGAGTTGTTGTCATGTAGTAGTCTCTTATGCGTTGCTCGGAGAGTCGCAAGTCGGTGGAAGGTTGTCGATCGCTCGCTCATTGCTTGTTGCTCTTGATGGAGAGCTCGTTCTTGCGCAAAGGTGGCTCTTGGTGGCGTATGATGACATGTAAATCGTCTTGCTCGATGAAGAGTGGATTTGTAGAAGAACTTGGCCTATCCATCATGATAGAGGCAAAGGTGTCCGTCTTTCGATGAGATGGTGGATTTCGCTTTGGTGGAAGTCGACTTTGTGATCCGACTACTGGCGTGCGAGGGCGTCAGCATATATGTCGCTAAACCAACTCAGAGGTTATTGACCACGCCGAACACGATCAACGACCACGAGGGTCTATTTCCTGCGAGCAAGCGAAGAACAAGCAAGCTGAGATTGCAATCTGGATATTGCGAATATAAGATGAAAGCTTTATTGATCAAGGTGGGGTTACTGTGGCGCCTTTATGCAGTCGTTGAACACAAGCGAAATCTGTGAAGTTGCAGCTATGGCGAACTTTTGATCTAAACAAAACCCAAAGTCTAAGCGGTGCCCTAAGGGCTGTATATATGGAGGAAGAGGGGTGAATTTCGTGGCCCTTGGTGGAGGGTCGAAACTAACCCTATCTCTTGTTTCCCCACACATCTGGACTCTAAAAATAGCCTATACTAATGTATTTCGAAATTACATGGGCCTGGCCCAATAATAAGGTGATGAGCACCTAGAATAGCCTCTGGACGAAATTTATGAAGTGGCATCTTGTATATTTCGTCCAATGCTTCATGTACTCATTATGGTGGCTTCAAAGTCCGAAATCATCACTTGTAACTCCATTCTTGTCCCCTTGCGCATGCCATCATCTCCATGCTTGTTCTTGCTCCAATGTTCATCCTTCTCCAAGCTAGGCCCTTCATTTGTAAGCAAAACAAATGTATCCAATTTAAGCACATCATATTCTCATGAACATTAGAATCATTACCAAGCGAAAGTACACGGTAATTTAGTTGGCGTCTTGTGAGCTCTAGTAATTGGTCCGATATGTATAGCGGCGGGGCTGTGGGTGTAACAATGGTATTGATGTCCTCATCATCCTCCCTTCTTGAAATGAAGTCGTCCTCGACGGAAGTTCATCTTCCTCACCAAATATGGCTTCAAATCTGCAATGTTAAAAGTGGGACTAACCCCAAAATCTGCGGGGCAGCTCAAGTTTATATGCATTATCATTTACTTTCTCCAACACCTTAAAGGGACCAGCAACGCGTGGCATTAGCTTTGATTTGCGCAAATCGGAAATCTATCCTTACATAAATGTAACCAAACAAGATCTCGGTGCAAACACAACATGTTTTCTACCCTTATCTCCAGCAAGTTTATATTTAGCATTCATCGCTCAATGTTTTCCTTAGTTAACTCATGCATTTTAAAATCAATTCAGCACGTTCTTTAGCATCAAAATTAACCTTCTCCGAAGATGGAAGAAGCGACAAATCAATAGGTGCAGGGTGAAACCATACACAACTTCAAAGGGCACATCTTAGTAGTAGAATGCAATGAGCGATTATAAGCAAATTCAATATGAGGCAAGCATTCCTCCCACATTTTCTTATTATTCTTTAGAACAGCCCTAAGCATAGTAGACAATGTTCTATTGACTACTTGGTTTGTCCATCGGTTTGGGGGTGACAAGTAGTACTAAAAAGCAGTTTAGTCCCCAACAGCCCATAACCATCTCCAAAAGTGGCTAAGAAATTTAGTATCACGATCTGAAACAATAGTATTTGGCACACCATGCAAGCGAATAATTTCACGAAAGAACAAATCAGCAACATTAACGACATCATCGCTTTTATGACATGGTATAAAGTGTGCCATTTTAGAATCTATCCACGACAACAAATATGCTATCCCTCCTTCTTTGTTCTAGGTAAACCTAAAACAAAGTCCATAGATATATCCTCCCAAGGAACACTAGAGTGCGAGGCAAAGGCATATATAAACCATGAGGATTGAGTCGTGACTTAGCTTTTTGACATGTAGTGCAGTGACAATAAAAGCGCTCAACATCCGTCTCATCTTTGGCCAAAAGAAATGTGTAGCAAGTCGTCCTCCGTCTTCTTCACGCCAAAGTGTCCCATTAGTCCTCCTCCATCGCCTCCTGCAACAACAAAAGGCGAGCGGAGCTAGCTGGAATGCATAGCTTGTTAGCACGGAACACAAATCCATCATTAACGACAAACTTGTTCCATGTTCTTCCTTCTTTACAATTCGCAATACATCTTTAAAATCAGCATCATGCACATATTGATCTTTGATGGTCTCCAAACCAAATATTTTGAAGTCAAGTTGTGAAAGCATAGTATAGCTGACGAGACAATGCATCAACAATAACATTTTCTTTACCCTTCTTGTGTTTAATGACATAAGGAAAGTCTCAATGAATTCAACCCATTTAGCATGTCTCGATTCAGTTTAGCTTGACTTTTAATATGTTTCAAAGATTCATGATCGAGAATGTATAACAAATTCTTTGGGCCATAAATAATGTTGCCATGTTTCTAAAGTCCGAACAAGAGCATATAATTCTTTATCATAAGTAGAATAATTCAGACTAGGCCCACTCAATTTTTAGAGAAAAGTATGCAACAGGTTTGCCATCTTGTAATAACACACCTCTAATCCAATTCCACTAGCATCACATTCAAGCTCAAAAGTCTTATTAAAATCAGGAAGTTGGAGTAAAGGAGCATGTGTCAACTTATCTTTCAACACCGTGAAGGCTTCTTCTGTGCGGTACCCCAAACAAAAGGCACATCCTTCTTTGTAAGCTCGTTGAGAGGTGCAGCAATGGTGCTGAAATCTCTCTACAAGCGCCTATAGAAACCAGAAAGGCTCGATTGGTTCGATATGATGACCTAACCCTAATTTTTTTTTTGGCTTTTTCGTGGACTGAGGTATGAAGAATGACTCGATCTAAACTACGAAAACTGTAGAAATCTCACCGAGCAACCCGGAAATCTGATACCACTTGATAGAGGCAGAGGTGTCCCGCCTTTCGATGAGATGGTGGATTTCGCTTGGTGGAAGTCGACTTTGACGATCCGACCACGAGCGCGGCGAGGACGCCGCGCTTAGCAATCGCTAAACCAACTCCGAGAGGTTATTGACCACGCCGAGCACGATCAACTCGACCACGAGGGTCTATTTCGCGAGCAAACGAAGAACAAGCAGAAACCGAGATTGCAACTGGATATCGCGAATATAAGATGAAAGCTTTATTGATCAAGGTGGGGTTCTGTGACGCTTTGTCCGTCGCTGAACACAAACGGCACGCCGGTTGCAGCTATGGCTAACTTTTGATCTAAACAAAACCCAAGTCTAAACGGTGCCCTAATGGCTGTATATATGGAGGAAGAGGGGTGAATTTCGTGGCCCTTGGTGGAGGGGTCCAAACTAACCCTATCTCTTGTTTCCCCACACATACGAACTCTAATAATAGCCTATACTAATGTATTTCGAAATTACATGGGCCTGGCTCAATAATAAGGTGACGAAGACCTAGAATAGCCTCCGGACGAAATTTATGGAGTGGCATCTTGTATATTTCGTCCAAGGCTTCATGCACTCATTATGGTGGCTTCAAAGTCCCGAAATCATCACTTGTAACTCCATTCTTGTCCCCTTGTGCATGCCATCATCTCCATGCTGGTTCTTGCTCCAATGTTCATCCTTCTCCAAGCTAGGCCCTACATTTGTAAGCAAAACAAATGTATCCAATTTAGGCAGCCATATTCTCATGAATATTAGAATCATTACCAAGAAACGAAAGTACCGGTAATTTTGTCATGCATGTAGCTCTAGTAATTGGTCCAAGATGTATAGCAAAGCAGGCTGTGGGTGTAACAATGGTATTGATGTCCTCATCATATATGGATACGGAGTCTAAACGGCGGATAAGCTGTGGTGGTAGATGGCGTGGCGATGATAATGCAAGCGGCGCGACAACTTATGACCGTAAATCGGAACTCTAAAAGACTAGACTCTAAGACCAAGAACTAGACACGATGATGCAACCGCAAATTCAACAATGCAAATACAGAAAAGATTATGCAAAGGCTCGACTGGTTCGGATAGGATGAACTAACCCTAATTTTTTTGTGGCTTTTTCGTGACTATAGGTATGAAGACGACTCGATCTAAACTACGAAAACCTGTAAAATCTCACCGAGCAACCTGGAAATCGATACCACTTGATAGAGGCGTAGGGTGTCCTGCCTTTCATGAGATGGTGGCTATCGCTTTGATGAAGTCGACTTTGACGATCCGACTACTTAACGCAGCGAGGACGCCGCGCTTTAGCAATCGCTAAACCAACTCCGAGAGGTTATCGACCACGCCGAGCACGATCAACCTGACCACGGTGGTCTGCTTTCTCGCAGCAAACGAAGAACAAGCAAGAAACTAAGATTGCAACTGGATATTGCGAATATAAGAGGAAAGCTTTATTGATCAAGGTGGGGTTCTGTGATGCCTTTGTCCGGTCGTGGAACACAAACGAAGCACGCCGGGTTGCAGCTATGGCGAACTTTAATCTAAACAAAACCTAAGTCTAAACGGTGCCCTAAGGGCTGTATATATGGAGGAAGAGGGGTGAATGGAGGGTCCAAACTAACCCTATCTCTTGTTTCCCACACATACGGACTCTAAAAATAGCCTATACTAATGTATTTCGAAATTACATGGGCCTGGCTCAATAATAAGGTGACGCAGCACCTAGAATAGCCTCGGACGAAATTTATGAAGTGGCATCTTGTATATTTCGTCCAAGGCTTCATGCACTCATTATGGTGGCTTCAAAGTCCTGAAATCATCACTTGTAACTCCATTCTTGTCCTCTTTATGCATGCCATCATCTCCAAACTTGTTCTTGCTCCAATGCTCATCCTTCTCCAAGCTAGGCCCTTCATTTGTAAGCAAAACAAATGTATCCAATTTAGGCAGCATCATATTCTCATGAACATTAGAATCATTACCAAGAAACGAAAGTACCTGGTAATTTAGTTGGCGTGCGCGAGCTCTAGTAATTGGTCCAGTATGTATAGCAGCAGGGGCTGTGGGTGTAACAATGGTATTGATGTCCTCATCATATGACCTCTAATCTTGGTGATGATTCTTTGTCGAATGACTCATTGCATGTTTGCTTATCTAAGCATGTTGTAGCATGTAAATTTGATTCAAATAAGGTTTATTCACCAATGTTGGGATGGTTTAATGATGAACATTGTCAATCTTTTGAAATAAATAAGAGCTTCATTTATATGTGCAAACTGAGTTGCAATATTTTAATGCCTTCTAGTTCTTGTGCTAATTTGTTAGCTTTTGATTTTATGAACTATGCAAGTTACTCATCTATTCATGTGTCATGTATGCAAAAATCAAGGGAAGTAAAATGGATGACGATACATATACAACATGTACACCTTTGTCTCTTTCATAGCCACATTTCAGATAAGCAACGCCGAGGACGGCTTTATTTTCAAGAAGGGAGGATGATGAGGACATGACTACCTTTGGATATGACCAAAAATATTGCATGCATGCATATTTGTCGTGGTTTCTAGTGCAAACTATTCAATAATCTATTTATGTTATCCGTAACAAAAAATACTTCACACACTTTTATGCTTTGTCTAATTGCAGGTGTATGGGACATTTGTACAATCCACATATGAAGATAAGGAAGAAAGAGATGTTTATTTGCTGTTCAAAAGTTCTCTCACGTCACTTTTGGCCCAAGAGAAGATAGAGTCCAAGTCTCTCACGTTCGACTCAGATTCGGACCGCATGCACATACCTGACTCAAAATGTCAACAACTTTTTCATACGGACTCCGAATTGGGTGATTCTTTTTTGTTGGAAAGTAGATTTCATGCTCTTTCCAGCACAATTGAATTACCTTAAAATCCGTCCGGAGCGTTGAGTTATGGACGAAACAATCTGACGATGCAGCAGAATCCGAGTCAAACTATAAGTCCAAAGGTGTTACGCCACCTCCACTTGGGCCCATGAGCCTTGTACGACCTAGGGTTAGTTTTAGGCTGCCTTGGGACGTCCTCCCACCTCCTTGGCCGCCACCCCTTGCTCCTATATAAGTAGATCCATCTAGTAGCTTTTCCCTTGGGATTTGTTTAGTTAAAGTTAGCCATTGCAACTTCGCAGTACTTCGCTTGTGTCCAACGACTGCACCAAGACCGCTTACGGATCCCCACCTTTATCAATACTTCATACATACTGCAATATTCAGATTGCTTTTATCATATTCTTGCTTGTTCTTCGATTGCTTGCAGGAATAGACCTTCGTGGTCGTTGATTGTGCTCCGGCGGGTCAATAACCTCTCAAAGTTGGTTTAGCAATTGCTAAGGCGCAACGTCGCAGCACGCTTGTAGTCGATCGCCAAAGTCGCTCCACCAAATCGATAGTTATCATCTCATCGAAAGATCGACACCCGCCGCCTATCCTATGCTAGTGATCCATCTTTGCACCTCATTATGCTAAATGTTTGACGATACATCTTGGGAACAATATTACCTCAAGGATGGACTCATGGTCATTAGCTCATCTTGAGAGCTAACAAACTTTGCATACCCGAGTCTTCTTCGCTTGCTACTTTTGCAAGAGGCTCATGGAGGTGGACCCATGGGACACTTTGGTCAGCGACAAGACTTTCGCCACGCCTCCAAGAACTACTTTTGGCCAAAGATGTTTCGAGACGCCTCACGCTTCACCACAAGATGCTCAACATGCCGCAAAGCTAAGTCAAAAGCTCAATCTCATGGTCTTTACATGCCTCTTCCTATTCCTTATCAACCTTGGGAAGACATTAGCATGGACTTTGTACTTGGTTTGCCTAGAACTCAAAATGGAAAGGACTCAGATTTGTTGTTGTGACAGATTTTCCAAATGGCACATTTCATTCCTTGCAACAAAGTAGACGATGCTTCACATATTGCAAATCTATTTTGTAGGGAAATCTTGCGCCCATGGAGTACCAAAGTCAATCGCCTCCACCGCGACGCCAAGTTCTTGAGTTACTTATGGAAAACTCTTTGCGCCAAGCTCGAATCAAGTTTTGTTCTCTCCGTGATACCATCCTCAAACCGACGGCCAAACGGAGGTGACAAACCGACGCTTCCACACTACTGCTGCGGTTGATCAAGAAGAACATCAAGGAGTGGAGGCGGTTCACCCATCGCCGAGTACGCCTACAACCGCTTAGACATTCGACGACCGCAAGTGCTCTTCGAGGTCGCCACGGCTTCAACCCATTGTCCCCATTGGACATTCTACCTCTACCTCTACATGAGCGCACCAACCTAGATGCAAGTGCCCGCAAGCTACGCCAAGAAGATGCATGAAGATACAAGAAACACCATCGAAGCGCCAGTACAACGACTAGCGCCCAAGCTCAACATCAACAAGCAACCCATGATCTTCAACATAGGTGATCTCGTGGCTACACCTTCGCAAGGAACGCTTCCCAACTAACGCAAGTCCGCACTTCTACCGAGCCGATGGACCTTCAAGGTGTTAGCACGCTACAAGAATAACGCCTACAAGCTCGACCTACCAAGCGACAAGTACAAGGTGAGCGACACCTTCAACGCCAAAGACCTCTCGCCTTTCCATGGTGATGAAGATCTAGATCCGAGGTCGGATCCTTTCAAGGGAGGGATATGATGCGAGCATCCTTCCATCATCCCCATGGACTCTACATCAACACCTACAACACCACAAGGACCGATGACTCGAGCACGCAAGAGCCCTTGAAACCGAGGTGACATCACTCCTCTCACAACTCTCCTTCGATTCACATGAGACATGGTTACTACCTCAAACGGAAACTCTATGCATACTCAGCACCAAGGAGTCGACCATGAAGAGGCTAGGAAGCAAGGAGAATCGAAGCGAAGGCATACGCGAAGACGGAGAGGAGAAAGCAACAAGGACCAGAGAGGCCGGACGAACCGGACGGAGGTCTGGACGATCCGGACAGAGTCCGGATGATCCGGACTCGGTCCGGACGATCCGCTAAATCGATCAAGGCAACAGAACCTCCACGCTGAAGCCGGATCATCCGACTCGCCCGATCATCCGGATCCCGCCTCGACATCCGGACCACCACCGGACGTCCGCCCTCGCCACACAAAGAGAGCACCAGACTATCCGGTTTCCCCACCCGGATCATCCGGACCAGCCCGATCCTCCGGACTGTCGCCTCGGATTATCCGGCACATACATACACAGGTTGGGCTGAGCCCATGTACCCCTTCGCCTGCACTCTATATATAGGACCCCTCTCCTCACTTTGAGACTTAGCATTGATTAGCTCATATTTGTGTGTGAGAGCTTTTGCTCATCCACTGCATTTCCACGGAGATCAGACCTCCGCTCAGGAGAAGATCCATCGGATTCAAGACCCTATACGGGAAGATCCCTCGTGGATTCAAGACCTCCTCCGGAGAAGAACGTTACCTTTGTATCTTTCCTTTGTTGATTTTGGACCATGTATCACTGTGGCTTCGATGATCTAGACCTTGTGTGATTGATCTCTTGTCGGTTGAGTGTCTCTCTCTGCTCTTCCCCGTGATTTCCTCGTGCTTCCGCTGTTCTTTTGTGTTTTCATCCGTAGGATCCCTCCAAACGTGAAAGATCGACAATTAGGGTTCCACCCTACATCATTGACCTTCGTGTTCTTGTTCGTGATGGTGTCAATGCCGGCGTGATCTTGCCGAGATGGTAGCTCTAAGGATGTGCTCTTGAGCGCCTTCTCAAGATGAGGAAGATTGCTTGTAGGACTTGATGAGGGCCTTGATCTCTCCATTTTAGCTTGCATCTTGGCCGGAGTTGTTGTTTATGGCATCGAACTCGCTGCTGTTATTGTAGACCAAGATGAAATGCACAAGACTCAGTAGAGGTGAGTAGGAAATGAGATAAACAATACCAAGTTACCTTTTCCAAAAGTTGAGGATGTATCTCGTGTCACTCAATGTGAGATGAAAGAATAGTGGAATTGGTATCGACTTGTTCACTCACACCTATCAAGTAAAGCTTGTGGTAGAGCTCTTGAGGATAGTGGCACAAAAATTTGATGCAAAATGTTAGCAAGAGTCAATAAAGTTGAAAAGATTCACAAATTCGCAAGTAAAACAAGTAGACCAATAGCAAAGAATGGCACACTAAACGCACACACGGATAGATAAATGGGGTCGTGCAACCAAGGAATGAGCACAAATGTGGAATCCACGAAAACGCCGTGTTGCACAACTCTAGAGAGACGCTAACACGATTGCTCAATAGGCGGATACGACACTTGTGCACAACCTATAAGATGCAAGATGGGTAAACTTTCTATCCCAAGTATGCTATGTATGTATGGTTCCCGGTGTTTCTCTCAAGCATGATATCATATGATGTAGATTTGACAATCTTATGTGCAATGGGGTATGATGCAATGGTACTTGCTCACGAGCTCTTTGCTCTCTTTTTTGCTTAAAAGCTTTTTTTCTCTATGGCCACTTTTGCACAATGCACAAACCAAGATAGCAATTTTGTATATGCGGGAACAAACTTGAGGCACAATGGATGATATGATACCAAGATGATATGGTATGTATGGAATGGATGGTGTAGACCACTAATGTGCACAAGTCACGTTGCCGGCAATACTCAAATGGGTAGTCTCGATAGGCAAGTAACGCAAAATGGGCTAGGGGTTAACAATGCAATTGCAAGGGAATATACCAAGGTGTCGTCGAGGTTACCGCCTTTTATGGCGATGAGCGGCAAAGTGTTCTTGTGTAGATACCAAGATGATGGAGACTCGCCCTAAGTAGCCGAAACACCTTAGGAAACGGAAAAACCGCAAACTCAAAATCTCAAATGACAAATGACAAATGGTGGTAGCGGAAAGCGGTGGTGGTTTGCTCTTAGCAATGCGGAAGTGAGATGATGGGCTATACACGATGTAAGAGTTGGAAGCACACGGTCCCTAAGTAGCCGAAACACCTTAGGAGACACAACTCACAACACAAACCAAATCGTTAAGTTTGGGATGGCTAAGTGTATGGTGGTTGTTGATGAAGAAGCTAATCGTCCCTAAGTAGCCAAACACCTTAGGAGACTCAAGTCACTACTCAAACAACCTCTAATGCTATGGTGAACAAATTAAGAAGGCGGAAGTCGGTGGTGGCTATGCGGATAATATGGTGGAAGGCCTAGGCAAACTAGCCAAATTTCAGAAAATATGATGGAGTCAAATGATGTTGGTAGTATTTTTGTGGGATGGGGGATGTCAAGAGCTTCAAAACGAGCTAAAGAACGTCAAAATCGGACTCCGGATGAATTAGTTATGGACAAAA
Organism: Aegilops speltoides; assembly: GCA_021437245.1. Taxonomy (NCBI): domain Eukaryota; kingdom Viridiplantae; phylum Streptophyta; class Magnoliopsida; order Poales; family Poaceae; genus Aegilops; species Aegilops speltoides. The sequence continues at coordinate 9,454 of JAHHZJ010000145.1, read as the reverse complement.
CAAGATTTCAGCCGTGGTCGGCCAGGGTTAACCGACATCCGGAGGAGGTCCAGATGATCCGGCTTGGTCCGGATGATCCGAGTACTTCGATGATCCGGTTCATCAGCCCGGTTCGGGAATTTGCGCAGGTTATCCGGACGTCCGGGGCGCCCAGCTGATCCGGGGGATGTCCGGATGATCCGGGAGATGGTCCGGATGATCCGGGCAAGTCAAACCGCTCGGGTTTTGCTCGTGGAGACGAATTTTGGGGCGGAAATGGATGATTTTCGGGGCAAAATTTGAGGAATTTCGTGGACGGAAGGAGGGAAACTTGGGGAGATGCTAGATCCACTTGAAACCAAGCAAATCCACGGATCAAAATTAACAAAACATTATCAAACCAAGAAATCACAAAAAAAAATTGGGGCTATTTTTGGTGGGGATTTTTGAATTTAGGACGAAAACAACAAAATCAAGCTAGAAAATGAAGGGTAGGGGCTCCAAAAACGTGATCAACCTGGCTCATGATACCATATGATGTAGGGTGGAACCCTATAGCGACGATCTTTCACGCTTGGAGGGATCCTCAATGAACACGATAAACACGGGAAGAACGGGGAGAAATCACAAGGGGAACTTATGTAGGGTGGAACCCTAATTTGTCGATCTTTCACGTTTGGAGGGGATCCTACGGAGGAAACACGCGGAAGCACGAGGGGAAACACGGGGAGAACAAGAGAGAATCACTCAACCAACAAGGAATCGATCACACAAGTGCTAGATCAACATACACACATGAGATCCACAAGATACATAGTCAACTAGGGTAAGGATACAAAGGAACCGTTCATCTCCCGAAGGAGGGCTTGAATCCATGAGGGGATCTTCCCGTAAAGGGGTCTTGTATCCGCTGAGGGATCTTCTCCTAGTCGGAGGTCCTGATCTCCGAGGAGAAGTAACCGAGTGGATGAGCAAAGGCTCTCACACAAATATGAGCTAATCCAATGCTAAGTCTCAAAGTGAGGAGATGGGGTCCTATATATAGAGTTTGGGGCGAAGGGGCATGGGCTCAGCCTAACACGCCACGCACGCAGGGCTGGCCGGATGATCCGGACGAGGGTCCTGATGATCCGGCTGGTTCGGATGATCCGGTGGGGACCCTGATGAGCTGGAGGCTCGGCTGGTGGCGGCGACGGGTCGGATGTCCGGCCGGCGGTCCGGACGTCGGGCTGGGTCCGGATGATCCGCCCGGGTCCGGATGATCCGCTTCGAGAGGGAGCTTTTGTTGCCTTCGGAGTTAGCCGGATCGTCCCGACTGGGTCCGGATCATCCGGCTCGTTCCGGATCGTCCGGCCTTCGTCCGATCGTCCGCCTCTCTCGTCCTTGTTGCTTTCTCCTCTCCGCCTTCATGCATGTCTTCCGCTTCCGGTTCTCCTTGCTTCCTAGCTCTTCATGGTCGACTCCTTGGTACCGAGTATGCATAGGGTTTCGCTTGAGGTAGTAACCATGTCTCATGTGAATCAAGGAGAGTTGTGAGAGGAGTGATGTCACCGGTTTCAAAAGCTCTTGCACGTGCTCGAGCCATCGGTCCTTGTGGTGTTGTAGGTGTTGATGTAGAGTCCATGGGGATGATGGAAGGATGCTCGCATCATATCCCTCCTTCAAAGGATCCGACTCGGATCTATATCTTCATCACCATGGAAAGGCGATAGGTCTTGACGCTGAAGGTGTCGCCATGTTGTACTTGTCGCTGGTATGTCGAGCTTGTATGCATTGTTGTTATAGCGCATAACACCTTGAAGGGTCCATCGCTCGAGGTAGAAGTTTGACTTGCATTCGCTGGGGAAGCGTGCCTTGCGAAGGTGTAGCCACACGAGATCACCTATGTTGAAGATCATGGGTTGCTTGTTGATGTTGAGCTTGGACGCTAGTCGCTGTACTTGGCGCCGATGGTGTTTCTTGTATCTTCATGCATCTTCTTGATGTAGCTTGCACGGCACTTGCATCTAGGTTGGTGCGCCTTGTACAGTAGAGGTAGAATGTCCAATGGGGACAATGGGTTGAAGCCGAGGCACCTCAAGGGCACTTGCCGTCGTCGAATGTCTAGCGCGTTGTAGGCGATTTCGGCGATGGTAGACACGCCCCACTCCTTGATGTTCTTCTTGATCAACACGCAAAGTAGAGTGGAGAGCTGCTCGTTCGCCACCTCCGTCAGGCCGCCGGTTTGAGGGTGGTATGCGAGGAGAACAAGAGCTTGATTCCGAGCTTGGCAAAGAGTTTTCCAAAAGTAACTCAAGAACTTGACGTCATGGGTCGGAGACGATTGACTTTGGTACTCCATGGAGGCGCAAGATTTCCTACAAAAGAGATTTGCAATATGTGAAGCATCGCTCACCTTGTTGCAAGGGATGAAATGTGCCATTTTAGAAAATCGGTCCACAACAACAAATACGGAGTCTTTTCCATTTTGAGTTCTAGGCAAACCAAGTACAAAGTCCATGCTAATGTCTTCCCAAGGTTGATAAGGAATAGGAAGAGGCATGTAAATACCATGAGATTGAGCTTTTGACTTAGCTTTATGCATGTTGTGCATCGGTGGTGAAGCGTGAGACGCCTCAAACATCTTGGGCCAAAAGTAGTTCTTGGAGCGCGCGAAGGTCTTGTCGCGTCTCAAAATGTCCCATGAGTCCACCTCCATGAGCCTCTTGCAAAAGTAGCAAACGAAGAGAAGACTCGGCATGCAAAGTTTGTTAGCTCATAAGATAACCATCCTTGAGGTAATATTGTTCCCAAGATGTATGCGCCAAACATTTAGCATAATGAGGTGCAAAAGATAGATCACTAGCATACAAATCCTTTATGTGCTCAAAGCCAATAACATTCAACTCAAGTTGGGTGACAAGCGTGCATATGCGTGAAAGTGCATCGGCAACTACATTTTCCTTGCCCTTAATGTACTTGATCACATATGGAAAAGATTCGATAAATTCACTCCATTTGGCATGACGCTTGTTCAATTTAGTTTGACCTTTTAAGTACTTTAGCTGCTTCATGATCGGTATGGATGACAAACTCATGAGGTCGAAGATAATGTTCCCAAACATGTAGCACACGACTAAAGCATACAATTTTTGTCATACACGGATAGTTAAGTTGTGCACCGAGAGTTTTTCACTAAAATAAGCAATTACTCGCTTTTTCTTGCATTAAAACCTCCAATTCCGTATCACTTGCATCACAATGGACCTCAAAAGTTTTGTCAAAATTGGGCAAAGCAAGAATCGAGCATGCGAAGCAAAGACTTGAGCTCATCAAAAGCGCTGATTGCAAAGGTCCCCAAACAAAAGGAGTATTCTTCTTACTCAAAGCATGCAAAGGAGCTGCAATAGTGCTAAAGTTTTTCACAAAGCAGCGATAAAACCTGCAAGGCCAAGGAAACTTCGACTTGTTGCAAATTGGTGGGTTAGCCAAGTTTTAATTGCTTTGATCTTAGTTTCATCAACATGGACACCCTTGAAGAAACAACGAAACCCAAGAAAACCACTTTGTCAACGCCAAAAGTGCATTTTTTCAAGTTGGCATAAAGACTTTTTTCAAGTGTTTGCAAAACAAGCTTAACATGATCAACATGCTCTTTCATGGTTTTGCTAAACACAAGAATATCATCAAGTAAACCACAACAAAGATTCCAATGTATGGACGGTACATGATGCATGAGACGCACAAAAGTTCCGGAGCTTCCGATAAACCCATAGGCGAACCAACCATTCATATAAGCCAAATTTTGTTTTGAAAGCAGTTTTCCATTCATCACCCTCATGAATGCGGATTTGATAATAGCCACTTTAATATCAATTTTGAGAAAAAGTGGCTCCACTAAGTTCATCAAGCATATCATCTAAGCGAGGAATGGGATGCCTATAGCGCACGGTGATAGCATTTATAGGTCTACAATCGAGCACAAGCGAAACTTCCATCGGGTTTAGGCACAAGTATAACGGCACGGCACAAGGGCTTAAGCTTTCACGCATATGACCGCTGTCGATTAGTTGTTGTACTTGCTGCTGAATCTCCTTGGTTTCTTCGGATTGACACGGTAGGGAGCTTTGTTTGAAGTGGCGCCCGGATGAGGTCGATTCGATGCTCAATGCCTCAAGAGGAGGTAGACCCGAGGTAGCTCATCGGAAAAACATCTTGAAATTCCTCGCAAAGAGATTGAAACACCAAAGGTAGCTCATGAGTGGTGTTAGTTTTTGGTTCTCCATCCTGCACACAAGGACAAAGTGCATCACACTCGATGGGTTCTCACACACTTCTCTCATTTCATGTTTGGTGGCTAATAGTATGAGGTTTTTCTCTAGGCTAACAGGCGCCAATTTGGCTTGTGGCGCCACTCACTTTTTGGTGGCTCACTTTCTCACTTTTCTCTCTTTGGTTGGTGGCTTGTTTGTCGGCTATCACTTGACTAGGAGACATGGGTCGAGGACATATTCTTTGCCTTTCATCTTGACGCTATAGTGGTTTGTACGCCCATTGTGGTTGACACCACTACGAATTGCCATGGTCGTACCAAGGAGGAGGTGGCAAACGGTCATTGGGACCACATCACACTCCAAAGTGTCCTCATATGCACCTATTTTGAAGGATACTTGGACCGTATGCTCAACTCAGATAGTGCCGAGTCACTTAGCCATTGAACCTTGTAGGTTGCGGATGCTTCTTCTTGACCAATTGGAGCTTGGAGCATAGTTCTTCGCTTGCAAATTGTGGCAACTACCGCATCGATGATGACCTTGACGGATCTCCCATTGATGCCGCCTTTGTGTGGAAGATGTGGCATCGTTGGTCTTCTTGTTGATGTTGAAGTGTCAAGACTTTGGAGACAACAAGAGCGGACTTGTATCTTCATCACAAAAGACTTGATCATCTTCATCCTCATTGATGCGCCGGCATGGCCACTTGCTCAATAGCGCCCATTTCGCCTTCACTCATTGAGTCGAGGTGCCATCGCCGCTGAGTATCATGGTGCGCTTGATGATGCATTCATAGGACTTGTGGCCTCGCCGCCGCAAGTAAAACACTTGAAGGAGCTTGTCTTGACGGTCTCATCGCTTGAGTAGATGATGAAGCACGCGCTTGGAGTTGCTTGTAGTAGGAGGAGGACGACTTTGAACTTGTCAAGTTTTCTTGTAACTTGATTTGTCGTCGCTGCTTGGAAAAGGTTTGGTTGATGTCGGTTGGGGTAGTTGTTGAAGTTTGGTTGTTGGAGGAGCCAGATGTCTTGGATGAGTACTTGGCGATTTGAAGTCATCTTGTACTTGACGCCCGCCTTTGTAGCTTGATGCATGAGCTCAATGAGGTTGGAGTAGGGTTGAAGTCGGCATCTTCTTGATGGGATGGTTGAGTCCATTCAAGAATCGTGCCATTGTTTGCTCATCGCTCTCCGTGACATTGGCTCAATCATCGCAATCTCCATTTCTTTGTAGTATTCTTCAACACTCTTTGTTCCTTGCTTGAGGAGTTGTAGCTTGAAGAGATCACGTTGTAGTAGGTGGGCACAAAGCGTGCGCTCTCATGACATCCTTCATTTGAGCCCAAGTGGTGATTGAGGTTCACCTCTTGCTTGTCGGCGCCAAGGACTTGTTCCCACCATATGAGCACATAGTCTTGGAACTCAAGTGATGCCATAGTGATCTTCTTCTCTTCCTCATAGTTGTGCAAACGAAAGATTTTGTCGGCCTTCAATGCCCATGAGAGGTACTCTTCGGGATCATTGGTTCCATTGAACTTGGGCATTGTGAACTTGAGCTTGCCATAGCGTTGTTCTTCATTGTGTTGAGGTCGATGTTGATGATGACGTTCTTGACGTGGAGGGTAATCATCCTCATGTTGCTCTTGGCGAGGACGAAGTCCATGATCAACTTGCTCTTGTCGACCTTTGAGGTTGAGGTTGAGCTTGAGGAGCTTGTGGAGGAGCTTTTGAGCTTGACGCTAGCACGCCGATGGTAGTCCTCTCTGTATTTCTTCTCAAGGGCTTCCTTGATTGCGCCTTTCGCGATTGCGTTGGTGATAGCTCGACTTGATGCTTGAAAGGCACGCCCTACCAAGAGCTTGTGCTTCGTTGTTGTTGTTGAAGACATTGAGCCTCGGCGCCTTGTTGCTCTTTTGTTGTAGGCGCCGCTTTTCTTGTTCTTGTTGGCGATTTAAGACGTTGTCGTTTTTGAGCTTGAGCAAACGCCACTTGGTTCGATTGAGGACGAGGAACTTGTTCATCAACTTGCTCTTGGGATGCTTGTCATGTAGCGGGTTGCGTAGATGCATGACGGTCTTGACGCTGCTGCTCGTCAAGAGTGTTCGATGACGGTGTACTTGTGTCGGAGAAGGAGTCGCCGAGTGGCGACTTGAGTGGCTCCGCCTTGAGCGTGAGGAGGTAGAAGTACGCCGTTCACCAACAAGGCACGGATCTCGCCCATTCTTGCATCATTCTCTTTCTTGTGCGCTGCCGAGTTGTTGTCGAAGTAGTCTCTTGTACGCTGCTCGAGAGTCGCAAGTCGGTGGAGAGGTTGTCGGCGCGCCGCCATTGCTTGTCGCTTCTTGATGGAGAGCTCGCAGCGCCAAAGAGGTGGCTCTGGTGACGATGATGACATGTCGTCCGCCTTGCTCGATGAAGAGTGGATTTGTAGAAGAACTTGGCCTATCCATCATGATAGAGGCAAAGGTGTCCCGCCTTCGATGAGATGGTGGATTTCGCTTTGTGGAAGTCGATTTGACGATCCGACTACGAAGCGCGGCGAGACGCCGCGCTTAGCAATCGCTAAACCAACTCCGAGAGGTTATTGACCACGCCGAGCATCGATCAACCTCGACCACGAGGGTCTATTTCGCGAGCAAACGAAGAACAAGCAAGAAACTGAGATTGCAACTGGATATTGCGTAATATAAGATGAAAGCTTTATTGATCAAGGTGGGGTTCTCGGACGCTTTGTCCGGTCGCTGAACACAAACGGCACGCTGGTTGCAGCTATGGCGAACTTTTGATCTAAACAAAACCCAAAGTCTAAACGGTGCCCTAAGGGCTGTATATATGGAGGAAGAGGGGTGAATTTCGTGGCCCTTGGTGAGGGGTCCAAACTAACCCTATCTCTTGTTTCCCCACACATACGGACTCTAAAAATAGCCTATACTAATGTATTTCGAAATTACATGGGCCTGGCCTAATAATAAGGTGACGCAAAGACCTAGAATAGCCTCGGACGAAATTTATGAAGTGGCATCTTGTATATTTCGTCCAATGCTTCATGTACTCATTATGGTGGCTTCAAAGTCCTGAAATCATCACTTGTAACTCCATTCTTGTCCTCTCATGCATGCCATCATCTCCATGCTTGTTCTTGCTCCAATGTTCATCCTTCTCCAAGCTAGGCCCTTCATTTGTAAGCAAAACAAATGTATCCAATTTAGGCAGATCATATTCTCATGAACATTAGAATCATTACCAAGAAACGAAAGTACCGGTAATTTAGTTGATGCGCGAGCTCTAGTAATTGGTCCAAGATGTATAGCAGCAGGGGCTGTGGGTGTAACAATGGTATTGATGTCCTCATCATCCTCCCTTCTTGAAATGAAGTCGCCCTCGACGGAAGTTCATCTTCCTCACCCAAATATGGCTTCAAATCTGCAATGTTAAAAGTGGACTAACCCCAAAATCTGCAGTGCAGCTCAAGTTTATATGCATTATCATTTACTTTCTCCAACACCTTAAAGGGACCAGCAAGACGTGGCATTAGCTTTGATTTGCGCAAATCAGAAATCTATCCTCACGCAAATGTAACCAAACAAGATCTCCGTGCAAACACAACATGTTTTCTACCCTTATCTCCAAAGAAGTTTATATTTAGCATTCATGCGCCAATGTTTTCCTTAGTTAACTCATGCATTTTTAAAATCAATTCAGCACGCTTTTAGCATCAAAATTAACCTTCTCCAAGATGGAAGAGGCAACAAATCAATAGGTGCACGAGGTAGGAAACCATACACAACTTCAAAAGGGCACATCTTAGTAGTAGAATGCAATGAACGATTATAAGCAAATTCAATATGAGGCAAGCATTCCTCCCACATTTTCTTATTATTCTTTAGAACAGCCCTAAGCATAGTAGACAATGTTCTATTGACTACTTCAGTTTGTCCATCAGTTTGGGGTGACAAGTAGTACTAAAAGCAGTTTAGTCCCCAACTTAGCCCATAAACATCTCCAAAAGTGGCTAAGAAATTTAGTATCACGATCTGAAACAATAGTATTTGGCACACCATGCAAGCTTAATAATTTCACGAAAGAACAAATCAGCAACATTGACAAGATCATCGCTTTTATGACATGGTATAAAGTGTGCCATTTTCGAGAATCTATCCACGACAACAAATATGCTATCCTCCCTTCTTTGTTCTAGGTAAACCTAAAACAAAGTCCATAGATATATCCTCCCAAGGAACACTAGGTACAGCAAAGGCATATATAAACCATGAGGATTGAGTCGTGACTTAGCTTTTTGACATGTAGTGCAAATAGCAATAAAACGCTCAACATCCCGCCTCATCTTTGGCCAAAAGAAATGTGTAGCAAGTACGCCCCCGCCTTCTTCACGCCAAAGTGTCCCATTAGTCCTCCTCCATGCGCCCCGCAACAACAAAAGACGAACGGAGCTAGCTGGAATGCATAGCTTGTTAGCACGAACACAAATCCATCATTAACGACAAACTTGTTCCATGTTCTTCCTTCTTACAATTCTGCAATACATCTTTAAAATCAGCATCATGCACATATTGATCTTTGATGGTCTCCAAACCAAATATTTTGAAGTCAAGTTGTGAAAGCATAGTATAGCGATTTAGACAATGCATCAAGAATAACATTTTCTTTACCCTTCTTGTGTTTAATGACATAAGGAAAGTCTCAATGAATTCAACCCATTTAGCATGTCTACGATTCAGTTTAGCTTGACTTTTAATATGTTTCAAAGATTCATGATCGTAATGTATAACAAATTCTTTGGGCCATAAATAATGTTGCCATGTTTCTAAAGTCCTAACAAGAGCATATAATTCTTTATCATAAGTAGAATAATTCAGACTAGGCCCACTCAATTTTTCGTAAAAGTATGCAACAGGTTTGCCATCTTGTAATAACACACCTCCTAATCCAATTCCACTAGCATCACATTCAAGCTCAAAAGTCTTATTAAAATCGAAGTTGGAGTAAAGGAGCATGTGTCAACTTATCTTTCAACACCGTGAAGGCTTCTTCCTGTATGGTACCCCAAACAAAAGGCACATCCTTCTTTGTAAGCTCATTGAGAGGTGCAGCAATGGTGCTGAAATCTCTCACAAAACGCCTATAGAAACCAGCGAGGCCAAGGAAACTCCTCACTTGTGTGACTGCTTTGGGCTGGCCAACTCTCAATAGCTTCAATCTTGG
>JAHHZJ010000144.1:0-48435 GCA_021437245.1 Aegilops speltoides | reverse complement strand
ATGAGTTTATGTATTTTGATGTATCGAAGGTTGTTCGAGTCCGGATATGATCACGGACATGACGAGGAGTCTCGAAATGGTCGAGACATAAAGATTGATATATTGGACGGATATATTTGGACACCGGAAAGGTTCCGGAGAAGTTTGGAGCTCCGGAGGTTACTGAACCCCCGGAGGTATATGGGCCTTATTGGGCCCATGTAGGAGGAAGAGAGAAGGAGCAAGGAGGCGCGCCCCAAGCCCAATCCGAATTGGGGAGGGGGGCCGCCCCCCCTTTCCTTTCTCCTTCCCCCTCTCTTCCATCCTACTACTAGTACTACTTCCTAATACTAGTACTCCTTCCTTCCCCCTCCAAATAAGATAAGGAAAAAGGGGGGAAACCTACTTGGAGTAGGTTTCCCCTCCCTATGGCGCCCCCCCCCCTTGGGGCCGGCCACCTCCTCCCTCCTCCTTTATATACGGGGGTAGGGGGGCACCCTAGAACACACAAGTTGATCACCGATCGTTCCTTAGCCGTGTGCGGTGCCCCTCCACGATATTACACCTCGATCATATTGTAGCGGTGCTTAGGCGAAGCCTGCGCGAGAGAACATCAAGATCGTCCACCACGCCGTCGTCTTGACGAACTCCCCTGAGCCTCTCTTGGATTAGAGATCGAGGGTGTGTCATCAAGGCTGTCTGACGCGTGTCAAGAACTCGGAGGTGCCGGAGTAACGATGCTTGGATCGGTTGGACCGGGAGGACGTACGACTACTTCTTCTACGTTGCGTCAATGCTTCCGCTTCGGTCTACGAGGGTACGTAGACAACACTCTCCCCTCTCGTTGCTATGCATCACCATGATCTTGCGTGTGCGTAGGAGTTTTTTTTGAAATTACTACGTTCCCCAACACCTTCTCCATGTGGCGCGCCCTCATCCATCCCATCTGAGCGTTGTGAAGAGCTTAGAGGTTGCCCTGCATTGTTGTGGACCCCGTCGCGATTTGTGTGTGGCGCGTCGGCATGAGGCTCCTATACCACATGGCAAAGGAGCGTGCCATGGCAATGGCGCATGACGAACGGGAATACAAGGGTGGTTTGATGGCAACGACGACGGTGGGAGAAATGCTCCGAGGGATAGGGTTTTGGGGTCATGGCTGCGTGCTTAAATATCTGGGCAGGCCGATAGTACGGAAGTAGGCTTCTCGAACTCCGCTCCGGTGTGAATGCCGGTAGGCGGAAGACTGGTTAGCCAGCGTGAATTCAGGCAGCTGGCCGGTCACACCCCTCAGATAGCATGGAAGGTTCCTGAGGCGACTCAGAAAGAGAAGGGTTTTAGACGTGTCCGTGTTATCACCGTCCAACGTGGCGGTCTTCCCTTAAATCTCCTCTAGTTTGGTCAATTTGTTGGATTTCAAGGGTCCCGGTTGATTTAGACCATTTTAGTTACGGCCGTTGGATGACTATATAATTTGGTGAACCAGTGCCGCCGACGAGTCGAACCCACTCGTCAGGGCCACGTTGTAAGGAGACGGCGCGCACCGCTGTCGTTACTAGAGTGGTGGCATTATGCCGAACACCTAGCGGGCGGGCGGGCGGGCGCTCCGGGATGCCTCCTTCCGCTCCTCAGCGCCGGACTGGTGTCGTCGTCGCCGTCGCGGACGCGTACGCCGCCCACCCGCTCGTCCTCGCCGTCGCGGACGCGTAGCCGTCGCCCAGCACGCCACCCAGCTCGCCGGCTGGGCCTGCTCTGCTCTGCCCTCCTCATCCGAGGCGCCGACGAGCGAGGATTGATGCCTGCTCCAGTTCCCTTATCATCCTGATTTTGGGCTTGCGTTGTTGGATTGCAGGTCGTGGTCGCAGCCGCACCGCTAGACGGAGCTCAGGTATGCGGCCGCGGCGGAGCTGCTCCGGCATCGACCCCAGCTCGGCGCTCTACTGCCACTCCTGCGCTTTCCCCATTACCCCCGTTCCCCAACTCTAACTGGTAGGTACTGAACCGCACCCATTTAGTTGATCTGGTTCAGACTTCAGAGTTTGACATTATCGTCTATCTAAATTTGCTTGTGCACCTTGGACCTTGGTGGTTAAAATTATCTTCTCTTGTAGAGTACTCAAGTTAAATCTATCCCGGAACGCATGCTGTCGGAGGTTGATGGCTAGTGCACCCTGACCATCATCTCTGAATTTTAACAGTCACCATAGCTCTTGGTGTACTGATCTGCTAGGTGCTGCACCATATACAGCCACTAGACTTGAAGCAAATTCACCCGCTCCCCCGTCGGTTCCGATGATGAGATCTAACGTGAAAATTCGCCATCGGAAATTGAACGGATCTGGGCAATGTTTTGGTTAACCCCGAACAAGATCCAACCTGGGTGGCCACAAAAAAACAAGATCCAACCTGGGTGGCCACAAAAGTGGTTCAGGGTAGGACTGAGTGTAGTTACTTGTCCCTGTCTCCAGAATGGCCAAAAAATCTAGAGATTCACGGTGACTGCGATAGCTTGACGACAAGTTAAGGCCTGCTGTGAGGATTTGTAACTGCTACTCCCTCCGTCCCATAATGTAAGACGCTTTTTGACACAGAGGGAGTAGTAGTGTATTCAGATTTGTATTTGCCAAAGGAGTATATAACTGGCAATGACTTCAAGGCTGGACAGTGAGCTGTGGATATCCTGAACCTCTTCAAGTGATACACAGCTGCTTCACATCAGACCTTCAGCAAACTCAAAACATAAACTGCAGAAGTTCAGCTACTCCTGCAATATTGTACATAATCGTGGAGCTTAGCCCTCCTGAAGTCATGAGATACCGAAGTACATCTCAGCACACAAGAAATAGTATTTATGACCAGCAGTCCAGTACCAAGCGAAAGTCAAAAGTAACACTCCAAAAGAGGATAACAAAACACAACAACATAGAACAAGATTCAACTTTAGATGCACGTCTCACAGCACAGCAGCCGAGCCGTCAAGAGTGGAAGAGCGATGCTCGCAGCAGTCAAGGAAGAAAGGAGCCAAGGGGTCCGCACCAGCCACAGCGCGCAGAGAGTTGAACTGTAAGTGAGCTTGAGACATCCAACACCCAACTCCTGACAGACAGTGGAGACGAGGTCACCGGATCTTGAGACTGTTGGAAAACGGAGCTTCATTCTCCCAGCCCGCGTCCGAATTAAATACTGAAGGATACAGTGAAATAAATGATCAAAATATCATAAAGTAATGTTTAAAGGTTTTTTGCGAGAGTGCTGGTATGCCATTTACCTTGCATTTATTTGTAATTGTGAATCTGAAATCATGGTTCATGTGAATTCCTTGCAGCGGATACTCGCAATCTTTGGCCAGCTTTCTCCATCAGGTGCTTGGCAGCTCTCCTTCAAGCGCTCACAATGCCGAGCAGATATATGTTGGAGGGACGATGGCAGATCAGGTAAAGATGATATGTTGGGACAGTCGTTGATATCAAGTCGTGTCAGACTGGTCAGGCACTTGAGATTTCCTGGCAAGGACCTCATTTCACATTCAAATAATGTCAGGTTCCGCAGGGATGAGAAATTTGCAGATTCTTCGAATGAAATGGATGACTCCTTGCAGTTCTGAAGAACGAGAAATACTGGAGCTGTGAAACCTTTAGCCGAGAGCATGTGGTTGAGTATCACAAGGCTGCTAACAACAAGTAGTTTCTGCACCCGAAACTGTGAGATGCACTTTGCGTTGAGCTTTGGGACATTGTTTAACTGTACGTTGTGAAGTTGCAGGGAAGACAGTCCTTCAATAAAGCACAGATCTGGGAGATCTCGTAGTACCAATGATGCAAGGGAGGTCAGCTGACCGATTGACAAAGATGCAACGCTTCCGCAGCCAAGCATGTGAAGGTCTCTCAGGTGCGGCAGACCACTACTGAAGAAATTATCTCCAACCACGCACCAGGATATAATGAGCGTCGAAAGAGATAATGGCATTTCATCTGCTCCGCGTGCCAAGTCTAGAGAAGGGCAGGAACAAAATCTGACATCCAAAAGAGAGGTAGCAGCTCGTAAGCCCCCCAATGACCTGAGACACCAGCAAGACTTGATATTCAAGCAGGTTAGGTGTGTCAAATGTTGGAGGACCTCTTGCGACGGCAGTGTAGTCAAAGTCATGATCTCATCTAAGAGCAACTTTCTCAGAGAAGTGAGACTATTAAGGCAAACAGCTAATGCCCCATCTGTAATAATGCATGAAGAAAGATGAAGTTGGGTAAGTTCTGATGGTGGAACCAGAGGCTGCCCGATGCTTCTTCCATAAATGAGTCTCATCCTCTCCTTGTGGCAACATATCCATGCACTGATGCTATCCTCTATCACAAATTCCTCTCTTTCTATAACCCTTTTAATGTTTTCAATTTGTGACATATCCGCATCCACCGATGCCATCAACTGCTCCAGAGATGAATATTCCGATGATATTATGTCCCGTGTGTCTGGTGCATACCTACTCACGATCAAAGAAAGGTTTGATACCAGTTGGTCTGTTTTCATGATATCCTGTAACTGATCATGATGTTCTGGTTCACCACTGGAAACAAATATAAGCAGTGGACACTTGGCAATTGATAACATTTTAAGACCTGCTGGAAAAATAGGCAACGTCTTTATGTTTGGCACATTCTTGAGCTGAAGTGAGCAGCAATTCCCAAAGAGTTCTGCATTGGTTGGTAGGCCTTCTAACGCAGTGCAATTAAGAAGCTCAAAGGTTTCCAAGTTCTCAAAATATGAATCCTCAAGAAACCAACCTGGATATTTTGCGGATCTGTAACCTTCGATTGTGAGGGTCCTAAGTTGAGGCGGTGGCATCAGGCCTTCCAGAATCTCCAAGTGTAAACTATCCTCTACATTTATGTCATCCATAGAACTCCAGGCAAGGTGCAAGCTTTCAAGATGAGTTTTTCGTGTAGGTTTGACTCTAAAGCTTCATCCTTTGCAGTGACATTTTCAAGATTCGTAACATTTAAACAGCCACCAAGCTCATCCATGTCCCTCAGCTGCCACAACTCATATCCCTTCTGCTTTTGCACAGAAAAATTATAAAGGTGTTGGAGCAAAATTAGCTTGCCTATGTTTGGTATTTGTGGCAGAGGATGCTGGTACGGATCATCTATTACATGAGCCTTGTGCCCTTCAAGATACCACAACTTACTTAAATTGCAGAGTTTGTCGGGCAAACTCTTGACTTTATCATTGAACTTAAGGAACTGTAAGTGGTAAAGAGTACATAATGATCTTGGCAATTCAGAAATTGACGTGTTGATGATGTTTAAATACCTAAGATGCTTCAGCTCATCAGTTGATTCTGGCAACTTGCTACTGTTGTAGAATGACAGATATAGTACACGCAACTTGGAATTCCGCAATATCTGATTAAAAACGTCACTTACATCATCTTTAACTGGGCCAATGCAGATAATAGTACGCAAATGTAGCTTGCAAATGCTTTGCTTATGCTGTATCATACTCTCAACACGAACAGATAAATGTCGAACAGTGCATGGTATTTCTGCCACCTTATCATCTTCTAATCTGAAGCAGTGCTCTTTAGAGAGTGACTGTGCCAAATCATGAATAAGATCATGCATAACATAGTATCTCCCGTTATTTGGTTGAAATCTGTAGTAAACTAGTTGAAAGAATGAAACTGAGACCATCTCACTGAAGCACTCCCTTCCAATATCTTCCACTCTTCTGTTTTTGTTACATGAATCAATAAATCCCTCTGCCATCCACAGGTGAACCACCTCCCTCATGTCATATATATAGCCTTTTGGATATAAGCTGCAATATAGAAAGCATCTCTGCAGACGTGGATCTAACTTATCATAACTCCACGATAGAGCTTTCGTGGGATCACTAAGTTGTCCATCTTTAGAACATCCTTCCATGAAGTGGTATCCTTTTTCCTGCTCAGCTGTAAACCCACAGTTTTTGCTGCCAATGGAGATCGTCCCAATCTGTTAGCAAGCTTCTCTGCAATCTCTTCTAGCTTCTCACGTAGCCTATGATCTCTGATTTCTTCTCCAGAAAAGGCATGATTTTTGAAGAGCATCAAGAACTCGACAGCTTCCATGTTTTCCAAATGAACAATCTTGTTACAGTAAAGAGAAGCTGGAAGTATATTCGAACGAGAAGTTATCAAAACTTTGCTTCCAGTCTGCTGAGAAACTAAAGGAGTCAGTAGTTGCTCCCATTCTACCTCGTCAGATTTTCCAAACCAGACATCATCCAAGACAAGCAGGAATTTCTGTGAGTTTTGCAGTATGTCCCTTAATTTGCACTGGAGAGTATCAAGATTCTCAACATGTGGGCATTCCCCCTTTACCGCAGATTCAATAATCTCCCGTGTATGACGTTTGACATTAAGTCTGCGTGAGATGCACACCCACATCCTGACATCAAAATGTTTTTGTATCCTCTCGTGATTGTAAACATACTGTGCCAAGGTGGATTTCCCCATGCCTCCTGCTCCAACAATAGCCAACCCCGAATGTATAGTTGAATCAGCCTCAACACCAACCGGCATTGTAAGAAGGTCTATTATATTGTCACGATCCTTGTCACGACCTATTACTTTTGGAGGTGGAATTGATGTGACCGGAGGAACAACGGCTGCTTGTACAACAGAGCCCTCTGCAGTGTTACCAGCGTGTAAGCAAAGAAGATCATGTAACTCCTTGCCTTTCGCCAGAATGGCCTTCAGTTCATTCAGCTGGCAAATTAGCTTCCTGTTGTTGGAGGACAGATTGGACAACCGGTTGGACACAGCATGCAGAGGCTTCAGAATAGTGCTGCTGGTGGAGGAATGCGGTGGCAAGGGATCCTTCCCGCTCTTTGCTTTGCGCTCAAGGCGGCTGTACTCATAATCATCCAGCAAGTCTTCTGCCTTGAAGAAGGCTTGTTTGAGGTCTTGGATCCATCTGTCCAGCTTAGTCCTTTTGTTGCCCTTGTCAGCGGCTTCAATCATTAGCTCGAACTGTGGCATGATGGTGGTCTCCAGTTCATGGAGTTCACTCGCCATGTTGACCCCAAGGTACGCCGAAGTATCAGCGAGGAGCTTCTTAAGGATCGGTGATGCCACCATTTGTAAGACACCCAGCACCGCCGCCGTCATGGAGTTGCAGTTTGTTTGGGATGTTTTTGGGCTGATTTTGACAATGTACAGATCTTAGGTGTAGTGTATAAGACACGAAATGCAGGAAACTTTGGAAGATTTTAACTGTCAAACGATGGAAAACAGGTAAAATAACTCCAGGGACGGATTTTTTTTTTTTTGAGATTTTGTTAGCCAATTTTTAGAATGGGGGAATCCAAGGTGCAGTGCAAGGACACGAAATGGAGGAAACTTTGGAAGATTTTAACAGCCAAATGATGGGAAACAGGTAAAAGAACTCCGGAGCCGGATCTTTCCTTTTTTTAGGGTGGGTGGGGGAGGATATGAAGTGTTTATTTAGGGGGGCAAGGGCGGGACATTACAAGGAACAAACAATTGTTCCTACTATTGTATTTTTGTTTTTTGCTTTTTGGGTATAAATGGAGCGATATGACGAAATGAAAAGCGCGCAATAGAAGTGGACTGTTTTTGGTTTTTGTTTGCTTGGGTATAATGGAGTGATGTGAGGAAATGAAATCGAGCAATAGAAGTGCTTTTGGAGGGCCAAACAGGTGGTGAAGGCAGCAGTGGATGAAAAACCTGCAGAAATTGGAACGACGAGATAAATTAGCAAACCGCTGAAAGGGAGAAAAGGAGCACAGCCGAAAAGACAGATTTCTTTTCATTCATCTTTTCTGCCGACATAAGTATATCTAGAGGAAAATGGAGAAAAAAACCTATCAAGTGAAAACGTCAGAGCTATGATCTAGAAGCTTACACGGATGATGGAGCTCGGTAGCAGAGTTGTCAGAGCACAGCGTGTCGAGGAAGGCAGATGCAAAGTTGCCAGAGATGCAGGTTCGAGCTAGTGTTTTGCTATTGCAAACGAGACGCAGAAGTCTTCAAAGATCAGGTCAGCAAGAGAACCCCAGCTCTGATCCTGTATAATTAAGTTCAGCTGAGTTGGACTCTCTCAAAAACTAAACTGTAACACTCTCGATAGCTCATTATAAGTTTTCTGTTCCATCTTTTCTTCTGACAGTAGTATTTATAGATGCGAAAGTAACAAGTGAAAACATCAAAGGAGTGGTCTTGAAGCTTACACGGATGATGGACCTCAGAAGCAGAGTTGTTGGAGCGGCGCAGCAAGGAAGGCGGATGCAAGGTTGCCGGAGATGCTATTGCAAATGAAGGAGGGCAGATGCAAGGTTCGCAGGGATGCTATTGCAAATGAGACGCATAAGTCTCCAAAAGTAGCAGGTCAGGAAGATAACCCCAGATCTAATCCTGTATAATTAAGTTCCGCTGAGTTGGACTCTCTGAAAAACTAAACTTTAACCACACTTGATAGCTCATTAATCAATAAAACATGTGCAAGTAGTGGCCTAATAGCCTAGGCTGTACCGCCAAAATATACACAACTGACAGCCCATTCATGTTATAGAATTACTCGCCAACAAACATGCCGACATAGAATTACTCAGCAGTTAGTGGTATGTGGGCCAACAGCCAGTTAATAGAAAAAACAACCCTGTTTGTGTTAGTCCCTTGTGCTTGCATTGCAATAGCATGTAGCCTCAGAGAAACTACCCTCTCATTGTGATAGGCCTTCTGTTAGCACGTCAAAATCAAGGAAAGTTCAGTGATATCTCCCATTTTATTGTCCAGCACTGGCCTTTCGCACTTTCCGTGTGCTTTCCTTTCGTTTCTGAAAGCTGAGAGCAAGAATAATATATGACTCCAGTGACAAGGTACTTTGGGCTCCTACTACAAGTGGTTCTCCTTTCTGGAAGGATTCATGTGGGTTCGATGTGCTTCAAGGCCCTTCTATAGGTGGCAACTGGATCAGGAAATCAGATTATTTTTTGGCATGATATCTGAACTAGAGACTGCTCCCTGAAAACTTTTTTTGGGGAACTGTTTTGTATCTGCAACCAACAGAATCATTCTGTTACTCAGGTGTGGGATGGTTCCCAACTGAAACTCACCTTTAGAAGGTGCGTCGATGACAGACTTATGAAAATGTGGCTTGATCTGTTGTTTGGTGTTTGCAGTACAACTATCCCTGGGGGTGCATTGCCCGTATGGCAATATGACAGGTCTGGAGTTTAACCACTAAAGGTATGAGACCATGAACTTTGGTTGTATGAAAAATCGGCGGGGTGACAGACACACACACACACACACACACAAAAGGTTCATGTATTTCTTTAGCTATTGGCTGCCAATAGAGTTCTGACCCATGATGATTTTCAGAAACGACGTGCTTTGGATTACCCATACTTGTCCTTTCTGTGAAGAACATGAAAATACACAACACTTGTTTTTGACTGTGTGGTGGCCACCCAGTTGCTCTTTGTACTCTTGAGATTTTTTTTTTATGAACCTGCCTCACGTTCTATTCCTGTGATTATGGTTGATTGGTGCTTGAAAGGAAAACGAGCCTACGTTAGAAATTCTGTTTTCTGCTTCTAGCCTCTGGAGCATCTACAACTTACGAAATGAAAATTTCTTTCAGGACGCAAATGGGGCAACATAAGATGTCTCTGGGCAAAGGTCGCTGCTGTGATGCAAAAGCAGAAGGTGCTTCAAGACGACCCTCAATCTACACCTGATGTGGTGGTGCCTGCTCCTCCTGGACCGGTGTCGAGGTGAGCCGCTCAGAATCGCCTGGACTTGATGCTCCCGATGAACGACGCTAATGAACGTTAATGAAGGTTGGCGTCGCAAGTTCTGATCTATGTTTGTTTAAACTGCATAAATATGTCCTGATTTGCACCGTCATGGTTACTTCTATCTACAAATGAGGAGCAGAGCAACCCTCGCAACGTCAATGCTCAAACTGCGACCACAGTTCGACATAATGTGCAACCACGGAACATTTAGTTAAATCACTATGTTTCTTGCAAAGGCAAAAGGATTCCTAGCAAAATCAGTCAAGGTCTCTCAAGAGACAGGTGGCATCTAGACAAGATAAGCAATGCTGTAGATAAGATCTTGAGGGAAGATTTGCAGTATAAATCTGTGTGTACTGTTTAGCATACTGTGCAGGCTGAACTGCGATCATGGAAGGAACACTTCTGAAAGATGTATCTGGGCAGTCGTATTAAGGGAATATACTTGTACAATTTGCACTACTAAGCCTAGAAACAGGTGCCCTTCATGAGCTGGACTTATCTGTGATGGATCATCAGTGCTGCGTCACCAGTCACCACCAATGCTTTCCACACTGTCTGCTTTCCACACTAACATGGAGACCCAGAACCAAATCCATAAAATAATAAAACGCTTCAAAGGACTCGTTATTATCGAAAGCATCAAAACCATCTGAACTATGAGAGACAGTAGATGCTAGCATAATCTGATTGCTGGAAAAAGTTGCTGTAAGAAGGGAAAGAGAAAGGTTCATGAGAGGGAAGTGCTACTCCATCCGATCATTGTCGCTGATTTAGTACAAAGTTATAAATCAGTTAATATAGATCGTAGGGAGTAGCAGATTACTCCTGACCATTGCCTGGATGTTGGATGGTCAGGTTGGGGTTTACCAATGTGTAAATTTGCAAGTGACCCAAAGTATGACTTACAGTTATAGGGAAACTCCAACTTTATTGTAGAATGACTCCTCAAATGTGCTCAATTTTGGGGATATGAAAAGATTTACTGCTGATTACTATCTTATTAGTGATGTGGGTTGATTAGCAGTATATAAAGTAATCATTGCAGGACACAGTAACCTGTTTCGATCAACAAATTGTCATTGCAGGCTCTTGTGATGATTTTTGCCACACAAAGATTTGACATCATATTGAAGATCATTGAAAGAGCTATAAAACAAAAGATCATTGGCATAATTCAGCCATAGAGTATCAATGTGACCGTATCAGATGAAACCACTAGAAACTATTGTGTAGGAGCTCTGGAGACTAGAGTGGTTTGATGTTGGATCTAGCGAGCTTAAGCCTGTGTAATTTATATTCCAGTTAGATGATCATGTTTCCCTCTTTCCTGTTCGTTGTGTTTTTGTTCAGAGTTATTCGGTCATACGTGTTGGACGGAGATGAGCAGGAAGTCATCAGATGTGATGCACTCTAACTATTTATTACGTACAAGGAGATTAGGCTGCTGGTGAAATTGGTTATTGTCATATTCATCGTAAACGAGGTTCATCATTACATGTTTACTAGTACGTGGCACGTGCGTTGCACAGATTTAATGTTGGAAAAAGTGAATTATATTGAAAACAAAGTTATAAGAGAAAATAATAACTATTTAATTAGAACACAAATTAAGATTTTACTTTACTTGTGTCTGTCCGCAATTGTAAGCATAGCAAGCGATGTCAGCAACTCACAATACTCCAAGCATCTGATTATTCAATTGGAATAAACCTGGAGTACTACTTGTCTTATATGCGTGCACCTGTATGAACTTTATTACATGAGAAAAGAAGCTAATCAGTAGTAGTATTAAGCATACTAGTAAATATGCACGTGCAACGCACGTCTATTTGGACTAATAAGTGTGCACATGCAACACACGTCTATTTGGATTAACATATTATACTATACTTAATACAAGACAATTTATTCATAAATTTGAAATTTCCCTATAAAGTACACAATCTCTTATTCCCAACTCATACAAATAATTTGAAATGTCGTTTCTCCTTAATCAACATGTCTCATGTATTAAAAGACCACCCACTTTTCCCAATGTATAAAACTCAAAATTATTTAAAAGATTCATCATGATTCTCCATATGCACACATTTATGCAAGTATAACCACACATGAAAATGTCACTTAGGACAAGCTAAGGAACCGTTTCAGTGCCAACAAACTCCAGTCAAGAATTATATTACAATTGAGTGTCAACCACACAATAGCGGGAAGAGACCTCTATGGTTTGTTGAAAAGAGGAAGCCATTGTCACATAGAGAAGTGTAGAGATGTCTTGACTGCATAGAATCAGCCGTGAAACAAGACAAAAAAAATGCTAGTTGGACCATCCGATTCTACTATTACACCACAAGTGTTGTAATGTCTGGAAGCAAGAAAAGTGACTTACTTTATTATGAAAATAGAACATGTAAACCAAATAAAAATTACATTGATAAATTGCGTAATTATACTTGTTAATCACTGGACAAAAGCATTAATATGACAACTTGGAACAGTTACTTGAGTACTACACATTTCTTTAAGGGCTCAACATTCTAAAATTTTGACAATATAACAAATATCCTCTCAGTTTGTAGTAATAATGATACGTAGGCTACCACTTGTAAGAATAACAGTGGCAAAAAGGGCCAACAAATGCCGGTTTAGAAAGAAAAAACTGCAAATATGCTTCCAATTTTAACAACTCTAGTGGATAAAACATACCTTACCCCCAAGTCAGGAAAATAGTCAAATGAAAAAAAATGTACTTCTTATAAGTAGTAGAGATGAAGTCATAAGGATCATGATTCAAGATATTCGGAGAAACATGGTTGGTCTCTCTATATGATGCAAAGTCGTTGCAGTCAGTAGAAGAGTGACCTGCCCTCCAGGCAGAAGACGAAGGCGGCGACAGCACGTGTGCGTGTTCGGAGGAAGCCGCAGCTCCTCTTCGCATGTCTCCCATTGTGGCTCGCGTGGGTGGTGGGCTGGTGACGACAGGCGACTCGCGATCGCGATTCCTTGATAGGAGACGATAGGATGCACTCGCGATTAGTTTTCTAATAATTAGATGCGTTCGTGATTAGTTATCTAATAGGATGCGTCCGTGATTAACTTCCTAATAATTAGATGTGTTCGTGATTAATTTCCTAATAGGATGCGTTCGTGATTAGTTATCTAATAGGATGCGTCCGTGATTAGTTTCCTAATAATAGGATGTGTTCGTGATTAGTTTCCTAATAATTAGATGCGTCCGTGATTAGTTTCTTAACAGGATGTGTCCGTGATTATAGTTTCCTAATTGATCAGGTGTGGACTTCATATTTTCCTCCACGGTGGAGTACGGTCAGTCAATGTAAATTGCTAAGTGCACACAAAGAACATATTAGGTTAAGGCTAGCCGTTAGATTGAGTTTAGTGGGACTAATCATGCGGTGGTAATGTATCCGTGTACGTTTTGTGGGGTGCATTTAAAGAAGATTATGTTTGCTCTTTTATAAGTAGTATAGATGATTATTAATACTAAATAAAATCCCTTGAAGTCAATATTTTGTCATACTGATGCTGCACTGCTGCATGCGCTTTTTACACACTCTCTCTCGTCACGTGTAGCGATACTTGCCCAGTGAAATAGCTTGCTAGTAATAGTATTGTAGGGCAGCACTCTCTTACGGAGCCTACCAGAGATGTCTAGGTGGCAGTGGCCAGCGGGAGAATCTTGAACCTTCGTGTGCTCTTTGTCACAGTGGCAGTCTGGGCAGCAAACGCACGCGAATCCGAGCACCGCGAGCCGTCAGATTATTCTATCCAACGGTGTATAAGTGGCCACGTAGTTCTCTGTCTATATCAATCGAGTGTGAGCCGTCGGATTACAAAGATCCAACGGTCTATATCCCTCAATACTCGTACACTATATAGGAGTATAGATATCTAAATAAACATTTTGCCCTAAAGAATTCTCACACCAATGACCAGCTATAGACGACCATGAGTAGAAAGCAACACAATGACCATCACAAAGCAAAAAATAAATAAATGGTACACACGAAATAAGGGAACTATTTGTCGCAACAACTATATGATCCAAACACACAACACAAGCGAACCCCTCGTTGTCACATACACATTTGGTTCGTTATCAGGCTAGTGATGTAGTGGACATTCTCAAGGCAAACGAAGGTGCTTCATCACAGCAGAAACATCTTCTTGAAAGGGGTTCCCAAGAATTTTTTAGGTCGACGATGATGGTAAAGTCCGAGGAGGTTCTGGACCTCTCGGCTCCACGGCCGCGACACTCATTTAAAAAGTTATTAGTGATGACATCACCGACTATATTGTAGACGTTATCTTAACACGCTCTCCAAGGCCACCCTTAGCGGGAAGAGGTCATTGTAGATCACCACAATCCATGTGAGCCGAGCCAGTCCTTGCACCACCGACTTGAACTCTTGGACACTAAAAAAGACCTATGCATGAATGTCGTTGGCCTCTGAAAGCATCCTCATGCATTGCAACCGACAACTATGACAATATGGTGGAAGGGCTCATCGCCGTGGTTGAGAAGCAGCCGAGAGCTGACCGTACCTCGGTGATGTCGCGAAGAGATTGATATGTCCAGTGAGCCAAATGTACGGGAGGAGTGCTGGTGCGGCTAAATGATGTTGAAGTTGCTTAATGTGGGTGGCGATGCGGGGGAGCAGCTCCTCTTAGGTGGACTCGTCGAGGGAGGTCGTGAGGGTGGAGGACCAGTAAGTGGCGTTGCAGCTTGTGGGGGGCCGAATGAGTCACGTAGTTGGTAACCTCTCTAATCTGGGCTACCTGCTGGTACAATGTGACGACAACAGGAAGATATGGGGAGCATCTTGCGAACCTTCTCTTGAGAGCTGCGGAAGAATAGGAGGGACGCCTGTAATTCGGCGTCACCGACGGCACGATTGTAGAGGAGGGAGGTGGGGGAGGTGGTGGAGCTTTCTGGATAGCCTGTTGCTGGGCTGAGGCATCTGGTGCCGCATGATCTCGAGTTAAAATCCAAGCTCAAACATTAGACCATCGCTACCGACCTCGTGCGACCAAGGCTGGTTCAAACAATTTTTTGGACCCAAGTCTTAGTAAAATTCATATTTTTATAATAAAATTTTGTACTTATTTAACTAATTGTATGATATTATAGTATTAGTCAGTACATTTTTCTATTACTTAGATAGCATAGCTAACAAAATAAACATGTTGCTAAATAATACTCATATTGTTCTCTGTTTGTTATGCACTTTTAATGTATATTGTTAAAATTCTATTCTCCTAAATTTAAATAGTATGATATAAAAAAGTATGTGAATTAATTTTTAAATTGTATTAATTATATAGTGTATAACATATATTTGCATGTGTGTGTTCATATATATCAATATCATTAAATAGCACTGTAGACATTTGTACAATATACGATCTAAGAAAACTACTAATAGTGGTCTCTAGTGTATTATTAGGTAACCTATATAAACTTCTAGGGTATGCCAAATGTGTCTTGCAAGCTAGGTTCATCAATAAACTGGTAACATGTACATGATTTGTACTTGTACTTTGAATAGCACAAATATTGTAATCATCGAAGACCGTAACAATTGCAGTCTACTTTTGCAGACATATGATTTGGTATTTGATATGCCCATTTGGAATGCGGTTAGTATAATTTTGTATAGTTTATCAAATAAAAATTGTGCATTAATTTAAACATAAAAATCTAGTTAAGATATATTTCATTATGACATCCATGACATTCGATGAGAGATCACCGGCCAAATTAAATCCAGCTTGGCCTATCAGATTGATTTGTTCCCACATAGTATACACTATTAGTATGTGGTGTTAATTCGCCCTCATGAGAACCAGAGTCTTGTCTTAGGTATTCAATAATTTTTCAAACGCAATGTATAATATGATCATTACCAGCCAAATTAAATTCAGCTTCACATATCGGATTGGGTTGCTCCCACATATAGTATCTCTATCTCTGTCATGGCGAGGTATAACCAACTTAGGTCAGACCTAGGCTTTCACCCCCACTAGTAGAAAAAGCACCTATGAGACACATTAGTGCCGGTTTGGTTTTGAGCCGGCACTAATGTGTCCATTAGTGCCGGTTCCAACGGCTAGCCGGCCGTTCTCATTAGTACCGGTTCGTGGTGAACCTTTAGTACCGGTTCGTGCCACGAACCGTTACTAAAGAGGGTGGTGGCAGGGTGTTGTCAGTCTGGGGCCCGTCCAGCACCTTTAGTACCGGTTCGTGGCACGAACCGGTACTAAAGGTCGACGTACATAAACCCTTCGTCCACCCGAGCCACTCTGTTCTTCCCCTTTCCCCTCACTTCTCCTCTGTTCTTCCCCTTTCCCCTCGAGCTCCTCACAAATTTTGCCCAAAATTTGTCAAGATTTGAAGGCCCCCATCCATTCAAATGATCACAAAGGTTAGCAACTTTGTCCTTTCAACTCTCATTGCTAGATTAGCTCTTGCAATGCTTTGTATAGTGATTAATTTGGGAGGAATTATATTTGCTAGTATTTGATTTATATGCAATTTGAGGTCAAAATAAC
The DNA here is from genome assembly GCA_021437245.1 of Aegilops speltoides. Taxonomy (NCBI): domain Eukaryota; kingdom Viridiplantae; phylum Streptophyta; class Magnoliopsida; order Poales; family Poaceae; genus Aegilops; species Aegilops speltoides. The sequence goes on along the minus strand of JAHHZJ010000144.1, from coordinate 32,082 downwards.
ACTTAGTTTGCATATGTAGGTGTGGTTTACTTAGTGCCTTCTAAATCTCCGTCAGAACCACCGCCGATCGCTCACACCGCCTGTCATGGCACCACCTTGTGGTGAGGCTCTTGTTCATGAATGTTTTACATTACCAAATTGATGTTTGTGTGATTTGGATATATAGTTACTCATATAATTATCTTATCCGTGACGTTGTTTGTTATACATAGTGCCATGGTTTTGATATCCGCCCCGTCGGCCCTCGCCCTTGTTATGATTCGGATGTGGTATATTCTCTTTTAAAACTAGTTGTTGCATTTCGTGTTTATGACAAATTATGCCCATCAAGTTGACATAGATATTTTTATCTAGGAGGTATGTGAACCGGAAATTCCAACCGACCCTATTGTCGAGAGGTTAAATTTAGTTGAAAGAGAAAATGAGTATTTGAAAGAAAAATTGAAAAGAATTGAGGGGGAGAAGATGGAATTGGAGTTGCATGTTGCCGATGTCGTCGATGATCACAAGATCAAGATGGAGAAAATGAGGTTGAAGATTAGAAAGATTAGAAAATATGCCATTGATAGTGTGGCTTGGTATCATTATGCTGTTGGAATAATTGTTACCTTAGTTGCGATCTTCATCGCATTTGTTGTTGCATTTAAATTCTTTAGCTAGAGAGTTATTTGTATGTTGCATTTAATTAAGTGCTATATATGAACTTGATGTATGAACTTGTATTAATTTGGTCTATTTGGTGTTGTGTAATGAAGATGAGCCGACAATGGATGTATGATGACCGATGCTCTCCCGAGTTCATTAATGGCGTGCATACTTTTTTATGGGTCACGAGGCAAACAAGCGGGCGGATGGTCTTATGCCTTGTCCATGTGCTGGCTGTAAGAATGGTCACAGTTACTCTACAGAAAAAACCATTCACATCCACCTATTTAAGTCCGGTTTCATGCCCCACTATAATGTTTGGACCAAGCACGGAGAAATAGGCGTTATGATGGAAGACAATGAAGAAGAAGAGGACGACGACGGCTAACCTGGCCATGGGTTCCCTGAATATGATGATACAACAATGGGGAAGAAGCTGAGCCGGCAATGCGTGAAGAAGCTGAAGAAGAGGCATCAGATGAGCCCGCTGATGATCTAGGTCGGGCCATTGCCGATGCAAAGAGAAACCTAGCAAGTGATCCGAGAGGACGGTTGCAGCGCATGTTAGAGGATCACAAGAAATTGTTGTACCCAATTGTGAAGCTGACAAAAAAGTTGGGCACCACACTTGAATTGTTGCAATGGAAGGCGAGAATGGTGTATCGACAAGGGATTTGGAAAGTTGCTGGTAATGATAAAGAATATGCTTCCAAAGGACAACGAATTGCCCGAGAGTACGTATGAAGCAAAGAAGGCTGTCGCCCTCTAGGGTTAGAGGTGCAAAAGATACATGCATGCCCTAATGATCGCATCCTCTACCGCGGTGAGTACGAGGATTTGAACGCTTGCCGGTATGCGTGCATTGCGTTATAAGATCGATCGCGATGACCCTAGTGATGTCGAGGGCGAGCGCCCAGAAGAAGATTCTGCCAAGGTGATGTGGTATGCTCCTATAATACCACGGTTGAAACGTTGTTCCAAAACAAAGAGCATGCGAAAGCGATCGCGGTGGCACGCAGAAGATCGTAAGAAAGACGGAAAGTTGAGAGTACCCGCGATCGCTTCGCAGTGGAGAAAAATCGAGAGAAAGTACGGGAGGAGTTTGCAGGTGACCCAAGGAACGTATGGTTTGGTCTAAGCGCAGATGGCATTAATCCTTTTGGGGGCGAGCAGCAACCATAGCACGTGGCCTGTGACTCTATGTTTGTATAACCTTCCTCCTTGGTAGTGCATGAAGCGAAGTTCATTATGATGCCGTGCTCATCCAAGGCCCTAAGCAACCCGCAACGACATTGATGTGTACCTAAGGCCATTAGTTGAAGAACTATTACAGCCGTGGAATGGAACAGTGTACGCGTCGTGGGATGAGCACGACAGAAGAATTTGACCTAAAGGCGTTGCTGTTCATGACCATCAATGATTGGCCTGCTCTCGAACCTTCGTGATGCACAAACAAGGGATACCGCGGATGCACGCACTGTTTGGATGATACCGACAGTATATATTTGGATAGTTGTAGGAAGAATGTGTACCTAGGACATCGTCGATTTCTTCTGATAAGGCATCCCGTAAGAAAGAAAGGCAAGCATTTCAAAGGTGAGGCGGATCACCGGACGAAGCCTCGCCACTGTACTGGTGCTGATGTACATGATATGGTAAAGGATTTGGAGGTAATCTTTGGAAAGGGTCCTGGCGGAAAACCTGTTCCGAAGGACGCTGACGGACGCGCACCCATGTGGAAGAAGAAATCTATATTTTGGGACCTGCCATATTGGAAAGACCTAGAGGTCCGCTCCGCAATCGACGTGATGCACGTGACGAAGAATCTTTGCGTGACCCTTCTTGGATTTTTGGGCGTGTATGGGAAGACAAAAGATACACCAGAGGCACGGGAGGACCAGCAACATATGCATGGAAAAGACGACATACATCAGGGTCAGGCCAGCTGCGCTCTTACCAAAGAAGAGAAGGAAATCTTCTTCGAATGCCTGCTCAGCATGAAGGTACCGTCTGGCTTCTCGTCGAATATAAAGTGAATAATAAATATGTCAGAGAAAAAGTTCCAGAACCTAAAGTCTCATGACTGCCACGTGATTATGACGCAACTCCTTCCGGTTGCACTAAGGGGGCTTCTACCGGAAAACGTTCGATTAGCCATTGTGAAGCTATGTGCATTCCTCAATGCAATCTCTCGAAGGTAATCGATCCGAAATCATACCAAGGTTACGTAATGATTTGGTGCAATGTCTTGTTAGTTTCGAGTTGGTGTTCCCACCATCCTTCTTCAACATCATGACGCACGTCCTAGTTCATCTTTGTGAAGAGATTAACGTTTTGGGTCCTGTATTTCTACACAATATGTTCCCCTTTGAAAGGTTCATGGGAGTCTTGAAGAAATATGTTCATAATCGTGCTAGGCCGAAGGAAGCATCTCGAAGGGCCATGAAAATGAGGAGGTCATTGAGTTTTGTATTGACTTCATTCCCGACCTTAAGCCGATTGGTGTTCTGAATCGCTGCATAAGGGCGATCGAAGGAAAAGGCACGCTAGGAGGGCATCAAATAATATGTATGGACGGGCATTCTCTCACTGAAGCACACTACACAATTCTACAGAATTCCGCCTTGGTGGCTCCGTATATGGAGGAACACAAGAATTTTCTACAGTCCAAACACCCGGAGAAGTCTGATGACTGGATTACACGCGAGCAAACGAGGACTTTCGCCAGTTGCTTGCAGAAACGTGCCCTAAATGATGGCGATATTCAAAATGACCTATACTCGCTGTCCCAGTTACCATCTTCAAATATAATGACTTTCAAAGGGTACCAGATAAATGGGAATACATTTTACACGATCGCCCAAGATAAGAAGAGCACCAACCAAAACCGTGGTGTCCGCTTTGATGCAACAACCAACACGGGAAAGGAAACATATTATGGTTACATAGAGGACATATGGGAACTTAACTATGGATCAGGTGATTTGAAGGTCCCTTTGTTTCGGTGCAAATGGGTCAATATGACAGGAGGCGGGGTAACGGAAGACCCGCAGTACGGAATGACAACAGTGGATCTCAACAATCTTGTGTATGCACACGAACCATTCGTCCTAGCCAATGATGTGGCGCAGGTTTTTTATGTGAAATACATGTCTTCCAGGCCGAGAAAAAGAAAATATAAGGAAGCGAATGGATCATACGACGAGCCAAAGCGCCACATAGTTCTTTCAGGAAAAAGGAACATCTTGGGAGTGGATGACAAGACAGACATGTCAGAAGATTATGAAAAGTTTGATGAAATTGCTCCATTCACAGTGAATATTGACACGAGCATCCTGTTAAATGATGAAGATTTTCCATGGTTACGACGGAAAGGGACACACGCGAAGAAAAAGTTTCGCACCGAAAGATCTGGGATGTGATCGACTTCACTATCATCACTTTCTTTTGTGTTTCACACCCAGGAGGGAATGTCTGTAATAGTTAGGGTAGTTATGTGTTTTGGCATTTGAAACGCGAAGAAATTTTATGTGCAAACAAATTCTTTTCATGCATTTACTGATTTTTCCAAATTAAATGACCTGAAATTGAAAAGCATTTCAAATAAACTCAAAAAGGTTGAAAGTTGGCATGGTATGATAATTTCATACAAATAGCATGTGCAAGAAAGTAGAGAGGGTTACGGCAAAAACTGGATGCACTTCGTATAAAATGGACAATCTCTTTCAAGTATCGATTTTCACTTAAAACTGAACTGTTACAAAGGCATTTCATTTTTAAATAACCTAAGCATTACCAAATTGAATATAATGATAAAACACACTAATATTAAACATAAGAAAAAAGAATCACTAATAAAACTTTTTTCAAAGTTAAGTTATTCACAAACTAGTGATTCACACAAATTTCAAATAATTCAAAATTTAAACTATTCAAATTTAAAAACTACCGGCACTAACAGAAAGTTTGTAATTTTTTTGTACCAAAAGCAAAAATATTCACAAAGAAACTCTAAATACAGCAAAAAACAACTCAAAAATAAATAAAACAAAAATAAATAAAGTGAAAAAAAATTAAGAAAAAAAGCCCGCCTACTGGGCCAAAGCGGCCTGCATACGACTAGCAACACAACCTTTTGTTGGGCCAGGATGCAGGCCCACAAAGGCCCAGTAGGCCCACTAGGCGAAGAGGACAGGTAGGCCCAGTAGGCCAGGTAAGGAGAGGAGCTAGAGAGCTACCGACTGGGCTTATAAACCAAAGTCACGGTAGCCCTTCGACTAGTGAGGTGGGACTAAACTTGCGCACCGCCTGGAGCCAGCGCACCCCTTTAGTACCGGGTCGTGGCTCCAACCGATACTAAAGATCCCCCCTTTAGTACCGGTTGGTGCCACGACCCGGTACTAAAGGGGGTGCGCTTCCACCGCTGGCTCAAGCAAAACAGACCTTTAGTACCGGTTGGTGGCTCCAACCGGTACTAAAGGTCCATCCTATATATACTACACTTGAAAAAAATTCAGTTTCCCTCTGTTCTTCCCTCTGTTTCCCTCCGTCGCGCCGCCCGGCCCCGATCGTCGCCGCCCCACCCTCGCCGCCCGCCGTCGCCGTCGCCGCCGTCGTCCCGTCCCGTCGCCGCCGCTGCCGCCCGTCGTCGTCGCCGCCCGTCCGTCGCCCGACCGCCCGCCGTCGCCGCCGCCCGCCCGTCGTCGCCGCCCGTCCGTCGCCCGTCGTCGTCATGACCCGTCGTCGCCTCGCCGTGAGCTTCTCCCGCCGCCATGTCCACTCACACACACACACACACACACACACACACACACACACACTACACACACACACATTAGTTTGTTTGTTATAAATTTTTCTGTTTTAGTTATAAAAATGTTAGAAATTATTCTGTTTTTAGTTATATAAATATTAGAAATGTTAGTTTTATAGAAATGTTATAAATGTTTTCTGTTTTTAGTTATAGAAATATTTATAGAAATGTTAGCAATTTTTCTGTTTTTAGTTATATAAATATTAGAATTGTTATGGAAATGTTAGTTATATAATCAGGAAATTTTAGAATTAGTTTTAGTTAGATGAATTAGATTAATGTCAAATTGTTAGAATTTGCATATATATATATATATATATATATATATATATAATTTTAGTTATCACAATCCAATCATTTAAAAATGTTACTTTTTATGGGCATATAGTATTTGTTCTCGGCGATATGGCGGCCCAGATCCTCGCCGTCGACCCGCTCGCGACGACGCCCCGCTTGAGGGGACCCATGTCCGGACCTGGCTCACTGGCTGGCACCGGGAGGTGCTACTGAGGGGCGCCGCTTGGTGAGGAACCCGACCTCGGGTCCCGCTGTCGACCCTGATCTTCTTTGGTGGCGTTCGCGTGGGCCACATTCGGTGCAGAGGCAGCCGCCCCGCCGGAGGTGGTGCGTCGCCGTGTCGTGGAGGAAGATGAGCACGCCCATCGCTACATGGCTGCTATGGACGACGCCGTTCTCCACTACTTGGCGGGTTCTTTGGGCGAGATGACCGGAGATATGATCTGTGATGGTTCCTTCTCTTTGGGTGTGCACCGCCGCGCCCGTGAACCGCGAGTGGCGCCCTAGATTCTTCTCGTAGTACTCGATCTTTATTAGGTACCTAGCCGTGATGTATTCGATATATAATATTCGAGACGATGTATTCGAGATTATATATATTAAGACGATCGATAATGTATTCAAGATTATATATTCGAGACGATGTATTCGAGATTCAGTTTTTCCTTATTGATTAATTGCATCCATGCATTGTAATTTGAATACTAAATTGTTTTATATTTCTTCTGTATTAGTAAAGTAAAAGCTATGGCGGACAATACCGGTAGAGAGAGAGAAGAGGAATTGTTCGACATCATACGCAACCCTCATAGGCTAGATGATCTGAATGAAGCAGATGACGGCTCCCAATATCTGAACAATAGCGGAGAGGGTGATGAAAAGATATTCAATCTCGACGACCGGGTTGATGAAGTCATGAACTATGATTATGATTATGACACAGACAATGTTAGTGATGACACAGACAATGCTGATCTTCAAATAACAAAGACTACCGGCGAGGTATATTTATATAAGCATGCATGATGGTGATCATCACATGTTTTTTATTGAAGATATATTAACGAATCAATCTTTCTTCTTTCAGCCCTCCGGATCGAGCAAATCTGCTTCTACAGACAGCAAGACAAAGTGAGGCCCGGGCAGATTGTTGAAGGATGGTGTAAAGTACCACATCGAATCATCAAACCTAGTGGCGAACCCCTCACGCCTAAGAACATTGCGAACAAGTGGACTCGTCAGTGCGGAGTTCTTGTGAAGGACAAACTCCCTATCTCCATTCAAGAATGGAAAGAGCCAAAGACTAAACGTCCAGGTGTTACTTGGGTCGACAAAAGAGCCAAAGAAGACCTTCTGAAATCTCTGATGGAACATTTCACCCTACCAGATCATTTCATTGAAGCAGATGTGGAGAAAGTCAAGGCCGCTGCTCTTAAGAAGATGGCAATTACATTCAACACCCACAAGAAAACTGTATGGGCCAACTACCTCGCTAATGAAAGGAAGACTCCAGAATTCACGGGAACACTAGAGAAGCAAAGAGAGCATCGGGCGATTTCGTGACCTTCAAGGATTCGAAATATCTAAGGAACGGTCGATGAAAAACAAGGCAAATGCCGCAAGAAAGACGCAGTTCCATAGGCTGGGTCTAGGTGGCTACGCGGTGGGATTGCCTAAGTGGGATAAGTCTGAGCAAGAGATGGAGGATGCAGGGGTCACTCCGGTTACCCGGCACTGGCCCCCTAGGTGCAGAACTTGGTTCTATGCGCATGGGGGAGCATTGGACCCAAAGACAGGCGAAGTTTCGCGGAAGGCAAGTCTAAAAGGAGCCGAACAAAAGATAATTGACACAATAGATGAAGCTCGAAGGGGGGTGTTCATGCCCAATAGAGTGAACGACGAGCTTACGCGCGCCCTGGGAAATCCTGAACACCCGGGAAGAACACGAGGCATGGGTGTTATTCCCTGGTATGAGGGCTTTTCAGAATGGAATGAGGACTACAGGAGCCGTGCAAGAAGGAAGATGGAGGAGGAGAAGAAAAGGAAGCTGGAGGAGGAGCAGAGGAAGCAGGATGCAGAACGCCTTCAAGGCCTAGAAGCAAGGCACGCGGACCTGGCACTCAAATTCCAGCAGTAGCAACAGCAGATCGACTCACTTAGCCAGGAAAGGGGGTCTCAGCAGCGGCAGCAGCAAGCGGATGATCTGGCAGCATTGGATAGCATCGTCCCATCCATGCCGAGAAGCAGTGTTGGTTCTGCCCCGGGCGACACACTGCTGGATACATACCCTGTGGATGAGATCATAGAGAACACTAACTGCGAGCTACACTCCAAAATGAAGAACATATCCATGAAGGTGGCGGACAGCGTTGCTTTTCCAGTTACCCCCAAAGCAACCTACCATTGCATCCCGATTCCAGAGGGCTATGCTCGTGTCATGGTTGATGAAGTGGTGGACCCATATTTGGGGCTAACGGTTGACATTCCTGGAGGTGAAGACGAGCGCACACTGGAAGAGGCCATACATCGTATCATCCTATGGAGAAAGGATTGCATCATCTTTCGAAGTCCACCGACACCGCGTCATCTGCCGACTCCTCCTCGAAGTCCGCCACCGAGTCACCAGACTCCCGCTCCTCCAAGTCCACGAACGCGTGAGACGACTCCTCCTCGAAGTCCGCCACCTCCTCAAAGTCCCCGAACGCGTGAGCTGACTCCTCCGGTTTCAAGCCCGGCACAACGTCATGCCACTTCTCTGGTTTCAAGTCCGGCACCGTGTCAGGCCACACCTCCTGCTTCAAGTCCGGCACATCGTTAGGCCACTTCTCCTGGTCCAACTCCATGTCAGCCGTCTCCGTCGGCTCAGCAATCGCAGAAGAGACATCCCGCAGCTTTGGTGCATAGCGGTACGAGTCGAGGTAGTTCAGGAAGTACAGGCGAAGGCAAGCGATATAAATATGGTCCAAGCCTCGCTCCTCTTCCTCAGAGGCCTTACGACATGACTAAGGAGCAAAACGCAGCCATAGTGCAAGCCCAAGTGGACGCCCATTTTGGACCGAAACCGGCACCGCCGCCAAAGGAGAAAGTGCCTGAGAAAGTAATTGACCACTTCATTCGTATGGCTAGAGAACCAGCTCCTAAGCCTGTTGACTCGGACTATGAGCGCCAAATCAGGAAGGCACATCGAGCACGACTATAGAAGGAAGCGAGCTCAAGCTCGAGCCAACAAGCAGCTGGCAAAAAATGCGGGAAAACCATTCCCCAGTTGGAAGAACAGGCGGCGCAAGCGATCCCCCCGCTTGTTGTGCCAACAACACATGAGAGGACGCTCGCCAAATATTATTGTGGGCAAACCATTAGCGTTCCCCAGCATGGCGATGTGGTAATAACAGAGGATCATATAATGCGGGCTCAAATGCTCAATATCTCTGTTGGACAACTCCTCGAAATCGAGCCCATGCCTACGCTTAAAGAATCGAAAATAGCATGGCAATATGTCCGGGGCAAACCTTTGGTCCATCCAGACAAGGTCAAGGTGAAGGAAATATGCCCTAGAGGCAATAATAAAGTTATTATTTATTTCCTTATTTCATGATAAATGTTTATTATTCATGCTAGAATTGTATTAACCGGAAACATAATACATGTGTGAATACATAGACAAACATAGTGTCACTAGTATGCCTCTACTTGACTAGCTCGTTGAATCAAAGATGGTTAAGTTTCCTAGCCATAGACATGAGTTGTCATTTGATTAACGGGATCACATCATTAGGAGAATGATGTGATTGACATGACCGATTCCGTTAGCCTATCACTTGATCGTTTACTATGTTGCTATTGCTTTCTTCATGACTTATACATGTTCCTGTAACTATGAGATTATGCAACTCCGTTCTTCGGAGGAACACTTTGGGTGCTACCAAATGTCACAACGTAACTGGGTGATTATAAAGGAGTACTACAGGTGTCTCCAAAGGTACATGTTGGGTTGGCGTATTTCGAGATTAGGTTTTGTCACTCCGATTGTCGGAGAGGTATCTCTGGGCCCTCTCGGTAATGCACATCACTATAAGCCTTGCAAGCAATGTAACTAATGAGTTAGTTACGGAATGATGCATTACGTAATGAGTAAAGAGACTTGCCGGTAACGATATTGAACTAGGTATTGGATACCGACGATCGAATCTCGGGCAAGTAACATACCGATGACAAAGGGAACAACGTATGTTGTTATGCGGTTTGACCGATAAAGATCTTCGTAGAATATGTAGGAACCAATATGGGCATCCAGGTTCCGCTATTGGTTATTGACCGAGAATAGTTCTAGGTCATGTCTACATAGTTCTAGAACCCGTAGGGTCCGCACGCTTAACGTTACGATGACAGTTATATTATGAGTTTATGAGTTTTGATGCACCGAAGGAGTTCGAAGTCCCGGATGAGATCGGGGACATGACGAGGAGTCTCGAAATGGTCGAGACGTAAAGATCGATATACTGGACGACTATATTCGGAGTTCGGAAAGGTTCCGAGTGATTCGGGTATTTTTCGGAGTACCGGAGAGTTACGGGAATTCGCCGGGGAGTATATGGGCCTTATTGGGCTTTAGGGGAAAGAGAGAGGAGAGGTTGAGCGCCCCCCAAGGCCTAGTCCGAATTGGACTAGGGGGAGGGGCTGCGGCCCCTCCTTCCTTCTCTTCTTTTCCCCCTTTCCATGACTCCTACTCCTACTACTTGGAAGGGGGGGAATCCTACTCCCGGTGGGAGTAGGACTCCTCCTTGGTGCGCCTCCTCCTAGGCCGACCACCCCCTCCCTTGCTCCTTTATATACAGGGGCAGGGGGGCACCCCAGGAAACACAAGTTGATCTACGGATCGTTCCTTAGCCGTGTGCGGTGCCCCTCTCCTCCATATTCCACCTCGGTCATATCGTCGCGGAGTTTAGGCGAAGCCCTGCGCCGGTAGAGCATCATCATTGAGGGAGTCCTGGACTAGGGGGTGCCCGGACAGCCGGACTATCATTATCCGCCGGACTCCAAGACTACGAAGATACAAGATTGAAGACTCCGTCCCGTGTCCGGATGGGACTTTCCTTGGCGTGGAAGGCAAGCTTGGCAATACAGATATGTAGATCTCCTACCATTGTAACCGACTCTGTGTAACCCTAGCCTCCTCCGGTGTCTATATAAACTGGAGGGCTTTAGTCCGTAGGATAACATACATTACAACAATCATACCATAGGCTAGATTCTAGGGTTTAGCCTCCTTGATCTCGTGGTAGATCCACTCTTGTACTACCCATATCATCAATATTAATCAAGCAGGACGTAGGGTTTTACCTCCATCGAGAGGGCCCAACTCAGGTAAAAACATCGTGTCCTCGCCTCTGTTACCATCTGCCTAGACGCACAGTTCGGGACCCCCTACCCGAGATCCGCCGGTTTTGACACCGTCATTGGTGCTTTCATTGAGAGTTCCTCTGTGTCATCACCGATAGAACGGATGCCTCCACCCGTCTTCAAAGACGGTGTTTTCGCCGAAGGGGCCTTGGCCGCCGGCCAAACTATCCGGCTTGGTGGTTTTCTTATGACCGCCTGTCCGGCCGCCGCTTCGACAATGACTCCGCAAGTCGTCAGAAGCAATCTTCGCGTCAGCCCTAAAGCTGCCGAACAGTTGGACCCAATAGAGCTCTCGTCTGTTAACGAGCTCTTGGATCGCATCGCCGCCCTGAGAGTCGCTACAGACTACAACCAGATTGGGCTTAAAACCGATCTGAGAGAGATTAACTCTCCCCAGGCCACCCACCACATCGCAGTGGTAGAGGAGCAATACGACAACTCTTTGCCTATGTTGAAAACAATTCTTGTCCGGATTCCCGGACCCTCCATGCCAGATTCCCGCGGAGGGACGGACTTCGATCGAGCATTGAACTTAAAATCATGCATCGCTCCGGACTCGCCGGATTGTGTCCAGCAAACCAAGCTTCCGAATTCGGAAACCCCTCGGCCTTTGAGCCCCAAGATGGGCAGGGATCCGGATTTTAGTCCACCCACCCGCCCAGACATATGCGATCTGTCTCTAATACGGCAAGAACCCGCTAAAACAGTACATCACTACTGGGCCAGATTCCTCCTGGTTATGGACAGGATAAAGGACTGCCGAGAGGAAAACGCAATATCAATCTTCTACAATAACTGCACGGACAAGGGAATACTAAACGCCATCGATCGTCGCAAAATTACGTGCTTCACCGATCTGGCATCCATAGTATGAAAGTACTGTGCGATGGAGAGCTTCCGGAAAACCGAAAATCAATTTTGGGATAATCCGGCCCCAAACCCAGTCCATGACAAAGGGCGCCTTACAATTAGGCCCCGATGCAAAAACGAAAAACAAAAACCCAATAAGGAAGCGGAACCGTACTGGAGGGATGGCTCAATGGACCCTGTAAGCTTCATAGTACAGAGGGAGCCATCCCAACACATAGCCTTCGAGCATGTTGGATATTACGGCAGTGGCCAAAAGTGGCGAGGAGCTTCTAGCTCCGAAACCACTCCAACAATACCAGCACGGTATCAACAGTCTTCGAGACCTTCGCATCAAACAATATGCGAAAGCGAACAATCCGCGGACTCGCCGAAGTCTACCAAGTAGCAACAGCAAATCCATGGAGCGACACAACTATTACCTTCAATGCCAGCGACTAGCCTAAATTTAGAACAACCAGAGCTCTAGCTGCACTGGTACTTAGTCCCATAGTGGACGGCTTTCGACTGGCAAAAGTCCTCATGGATGGCGGCAGCAGACTAAACCTCATTTACGAGGAAACTCTGCGCAAAATGGAAATCGATTGGAGCCGTATTGAGAAGCAAAGACAACCTTTAGAGGAATAATCCCTACCCGGAAGCGCTGCTGCACCGAAAAATCACACTCGACGTGGTGTTCGGCTCTCTCGACAATTACAGATCCGAAGAAGTCACGCTCCAAGTGGCCCGTTCAGCAGCCGGTATCACGCCATATTAGGACGAGAGGCATTCACAATTTTTCAAGCGATACCTCATTACGGGTACATGAAGCTCAAAATGCAGGCCCAGCGGAATAATCACTCTCGCAATGGACCGGACATAGCACTCGCCGCCAAAACAAGACGATCGCACTAGCCCTCGAGGCACTATCCGGCCTTAGCGGCAGAAGAACTCACCGCATTGCGCTCTACCGTGAACAGGGACGATGTGATACTCGATAAAAGATCCAAGTCCACCTCCTTCAAACCAGCAGATGAAATAATAAAATTCCAGGTCCATCCAACGGACCCAACAAGGACGGCCTCCATTGGGGCACAATTGAGCCCCGAAGTAGACGCCGCACTGCGCGAATTCCTTCGGGAAAATTGGGATATCTTCGCCTGGCATCCTTTGGACATGCCCGGAATCCCACGCAGGTTGGCAGAACACAGCCTAAACATCCTAAAAGGATTTAAGCCAGTCAAACAGGCTCTTCGACGATTTTCCGAACCCAAAAGACAGGCAATGGGAGAAGAGCTAGCCAAACTATTGGAAGCCGGATTCATTAGAGATATCAAACATCCGGACTGGCTAGCAAACCTGGTGATGGTACCAAAGAAGGATAAATCCTGGCGCCTCTGTGTGGATTTTAAAGACCTCAATAAGGCTTGCCCAAAGGATCCCTTCCCTCTCCCCCGCATCGACCAAATTATCGATGCTACAGCAGGGCACGATTCGTTGTGCTTCCTGGACGCATACTCTGGCTATCATCAAATCAAGATGGCGGAAGCAGACCAAGCCGCAACAGCATTCATCACTCCATACGGACCATTCTGCTTCAACACGATGCCCTTCGGACTTAAAAATGCCGGCGCAACATATCAGCGCATGATTCAAACATGTCTGGCCACCCAGATCGGCAAAACAATCGAGGCATACGTAGACGACGTAGTCGTCAAAACAAAACACGTCGAAACTCTAGTAGACGATTTGAGGCTCACATTCGACAACCTCGAGCATATGACATCAAGTGAATCCGGAAAAATGCGTTTTCGGCGTACCAGCCGGAAAGCTGCTGGGCTTCATTGTATCCGGTAGAGGAATTGAAGCAAATCCGGCTAAAATCAGGGCTCTGTCATAGTTGGATATTCCAAAAGACCTCAAACAAATACAAAAATTAACAGGATGCGTGGCAGCCTTAAGCCGCTTTATCTCCCGTTTAGGAGAAAACGCGTTGCCCCTCTATCGCCTCCTCAGGCGCACCAAACACTTTGAGTGGACGGATGCTGCCACTGCCGGACTCAAAGAAATAAAGGCCATATTGGCAACAAATCCGGTCCTGGCCGCGCCCACTCTGGGCGAACCAATGTTGTTATACATCGCAGCAACGCATCAAGTTGTAAGCGCGGTCCTTGTCGTCGAACGAGTGACAGAAGGGCATAAATTCCCTCTTCAAAAACCAGTGTATTATGTATCCAATGTGTTAACCCCCTGCAAATCCCGTTATCCGCACTATCAGAAGATAGCATATGCGGTGTTCATGGCGTCCCGAAAGCTCCGGCACTACTTTCAAGAGTGTTCGATAACAATGGCCTCTGAAGTACCACTCAATGACATTATAAATAACCGCGACGCAACGGGCAGGATTGCAAAATGGGCCATTGAGCTCTTACCATTCGACATAACTTACAAACCTCGGCGAGCTATAAAGTCACAAGTTTTGGCTGACTTCGTTGCCGAATGGACCGAAGCCGAACTCCCTAAAGAGTACGACGCATACTCCAACTGGACTATGCATTTCGACGGCTCCAAAATGTTGGCCGGACTGGGGGCTGGCGCCATACTGACGTTCCCAACCGGAGATACAGTCTAGTATGTACTTCAAATAATGTACACGGACTCCAAAAATGCAGCCGAATACGAGGCCCTGTTACATGGTCTCCGGATGGCAGTCTCCATGGGCATTCAACGCCTAGAGGTGCGCGGGGATTCAAACCTGGCAATATCCCAAATAAACGGAGACTTTGACGCCAAGGATTCGAAAATGGCAGCATATCGCAACGCTGTCCTAAAAATGTCAGCTAGGTTTGAAGGACTGGAATTCCATCACATAGCTCGAGATAATAACCAAGCGGCCGACGTACTGGCACGCATCGGTGCGAAACGTGATGCGGTCCCTCCAAATATCTTCCTGGAACTGCTCTTCAAGCCATCCGTACTATGGGAAGAGGAGCCCGGTAGTGACAAACCGGAGAAAACCGCACCAACCGGTGATTCAGCAGATGACATAACACCTTCAGCCCACGTCATAATGGCGTGTCGCCGCGTGGGCAGAACCTTTCTAGCCTACTTACTTAGGCAGGAACTTCCGAAGACCAAAACGAGGCTCGCTGCATAGTCCGCGATCGAAAGCCTACAAGGTCCATGAGGGAGAACTTTATAAGAAAAGTACAACCGGAGTCCTTCAGAGGTGTATCCCCGAAGAGGAAGGGCGAAACCTCCTGGCTGAAATTCATGCCGGACTAGGCGGACACCACGCAGCAGCCCGGGCCCTTGTAGGAAAGGCATTCCGTACATGATTTTATTGGCCGACGGCTCGGGCAGACGCGCAGGACTTGGTCCAGCGATGCGTTGGTTGTCAGATCTTTGCTAATCAGAGCCATATGCCACCCACCGCCCTCAAAACCATACCCATTACCTGGCCGTTCGCGGTCTGGGGGCTTGACATGGTTGGACCCCTTAAAGGGGGAACCCACAAGCAAAGGGACCTATTGGTCATGGTGGATAAATTCACCAAATGGATAGAGGCCAAACTGGTCAAAACGGCAGAGTCCGGACCAGTGATAGACTTTATATCAGGGGTGGTACACCGTTATGGAGTCCCCCACAGCATCATCACCGACAACGGCACGAACTTCACAGCCGACGAGGTTAAGTCATGGTGCAAAAATATGGGCATCAAGCTCGACTACGCTTCAGTCTATCACCCTCAAACCAACGGTCAAGTGGAAAGAGCAAATGGTCTAATAATGAGCTGCATTAAACCCAGACTAGTGAGGTCACTTACTAAATCCGACACACAATGGGTCGAGGAGCTTGACTCCGTACTCTAGGGGCTGCGGACAACGCCTAACCGTACTACCGGATTCACACCATTTTTTATGGTATACGGTGCAGAGGCAGTCTTGCCCTGTGACATTATTCATGACTCACCTCGAGTGCGCATGTATGAGGAAAGAGAAGCCGAGCTTGATCGGCAGGACAGCTTGGACACATTGGAGGAAGAACATGACGTCGCGAAGGCTCGTTCCGCATTTTATCAGCAGCAGGCCCGAAGATATCAAAGCAGAGAAGTACGGGCCACGACTTACAACGTTGGCGAACTAGTTCTACGCCTGCCGGACAAGAAAAAGGACAAGCTCAAGCCCAAATGGGAGGGATGAGGGAGTCCTGGACTAGGGGGTGTCCGGACAGCCGGACTATCAATATCCGCCGGACTCCAAGACTACGAAGATAGAAGATTGAAGACTCCGGCTCGTGTCCGGAAGGTACTTTCCTTGGCGTGGAAGGCAAGCTTGGCGATACGGATATGTGGATCTCCTACCATTGTAACCGACTCTGTGTAACCCTAGCCTCTCCGGTGTCTATATAAACCGGAGGGCCTTAGTCCGTAGGACGAACATACATTACATCAATCATACCATAGGCTAGCTTCTAGGGTTTAGCCTCCTTGATCTCGTGGTAGATCCACTCTTGTACTACCCATATCATCAATATTAATCAAGCAGGACGTAGGGTTTTGCCTCCATCGAGAGGGCCCGAACCTGGGTAAAAACATTGTGTCCCTTGTCTCCTGTTACCATCCGCCTAGACGCACTGTTCGGGACCCCCTACCCGAGATCCGCCGGTTTTGACACCGACATTGGTGCTTTCATTGAGAGTTCCTCTGTGTCATCACTGAAAGTGCAACTAATCCCCGGGTGGTTTTGGTAATTAATAACAACATATATATCATTGAACTAATAGTTTCTTGAGAATCATTTCAGAAAGTTCAGTGATATGGGTATGGCAATGACTGAAGAAGTGGACCCCTCAAAATGCTAAGGCAAGAATTGGCAAAAGCTCAAGACTCCATTTTTGGTTTAGTGATCCAAGATCACATTGAGTCCATAGGAAAGCCAATACTATTAAAAGGGGATGAGGTTATGTTAATGATCTGGTTGCTCAAAGTGCTTAGTGATACATCTCCCAAACTATCAGCAATCTTTCATTCCAATATACACTCATAAGTAATCTCGGTCCCACCGATTTCCTAAACTCAGTCACACCGAGATGAACCACCTCAGCCACAAAGCCAAACCCTAGAAATTTCGGATTTTCCGATTCTGAACTCGGTCTCACCAAAACTAGTGTTGCCAAGCTTCTGTAACCTTCTGTCATCAAATCGGTGTCACCGAGATGATGAAGTCGGTCCCACCGAGATTGGCAAACCCTAGTCTTTGGAAGAATCGAACTCACCGAGATTGTATTTTCGGTCCCACCGAAAATCCCAACGTTCACAAGATTTGAACTTTCGGTCTCACCGAGTTGTCAACTTCGGTCTGACCGAGATTGGTCAAATGTGTGTAACGGTTGGATTTTGTGTGGAGGCTATAAATACCCCTCCACCCCTCTTCATTCGTGGAGAGAGCCATCGAGAAAGAACTACCACTCCTACCTTACATTTACGAGAAGAAAACTACCTACCCTTGTGTTGAGATCAAGTTGCTCCACTCCCACCATATGAAGCTTGATCTCTAGCCTTCCCAAGTTGCTTTCCACTCAATCCTTTCTTCCACCACAGCCAAATCAGTGAGGAGAGTTGAGTGTTGGGGAGATTATCATTTGAAGCACAAGAGCAAGGAGTTCATCATCATCAACACCATCTATTACCTTTTGGAGGGTGGTGCCTCCTAGATTGGTTAGGTGTCGCTTGGGAGCCTCCGTCAAGATGTGGAGTTGAACCAAGAAGTTTGTAAGGGCAAGGAGATCGCCTACTTCGTGAAGATCTACCCCGAGTAAGGCTAGCCCTCCGTGGGCGTATGCCATGATGGCATAGACAAGGTTGCTTCTTCGTGGACCCTTCGTGGGTGGAGCCTCCGTGGACTCTCGCAACTGTTACCCTCCGTGGGTTGAAGTCTCCATCAACGTGGATTGACGATAGCACCACCTATCGGAACCACGAGAAAAATCTCCGTGTTCCAAATTGCGTTTGCTCTTCTCCACCTCTCTTTACTACATGTGCAATTTACTTTCCGCTGCCTATACTCTAGAATTGCATGTGTAGGGTGATACTTGACTTGATCATAATCGTGAATCTGCCAAAACTTGTCTTTATCAAAAGGCTGAATTTTTATATTGTCAAGTAGTCTAATCACCCCCTCTAGACATACTTTCGATCCTACAAGTGGTATCGAGCTTTGGTCTCCATTGTATTGGTTTCCATTGCATTGGACTCCATAAGCTTGGTTTCACAACCTAGGAGAGTATGGCGTCTAGTGAGGGTAATTTTCAGAGGTCCTTACTTTGATGGTTCAAACTTTGCTAGTTGGAAGCATAAAATGAAAATGCATATTCTTGGACATAACCCCGCCGCATGGGGCATTATTTGTGTTGGCTTGCAAGGTGAATTCTTCGAGGAAGGAAAAGTTCGGATCGTGAAGCTACAGCGGATGAATTGCGGATGTTGCAAAACAATGCTCAAGCTTGTGACATTCTCTTCAATGCTTTGTGTCCCGAGGAGTTCAACAAGATCAGCCGTCTTGAGAATGCAAAAGAGATTTGGGATACTTTGGTGAAATGCACGAGGGTACCGAGTCCGTGAAGGAATCAAAGCTAGATGTTCTTCAAGGTCAACTTGACAAGTTCAAGATGAAGGAAGGTGAAGGAGTCGCTGAAATGTACTCTAGGCTTGCTCTCATCACAAATGAGATTGCCGGCTTAGGAAGCGAAGAAATGACCGACCGATTCATCATCAAGAAGATTCTCGAGCTTTGGATGGAAAGTATGACACCGTGTGCACTTTGATCCAAATGATGCCAAACTACAAGAATCTCAAGCTAACCAAGTCATTGGAAGAATTGTTGCTCATGAGATGACACTTAAAGATAAGGAAGAGCTTCACAACAAGTCAAGTGGTGCTTACAAAGCTACAAGTGATGCTCCCACAACCTCAAGTGACAAGCTAGTTTCCAATGAAGAGATAAGCCTAATGGTGAAGAACTTCAACAAATTCTACAAGAGTAGAAGCAAGGAAAGAAGCTCAAAGTCTAGATCATATGATGAAAAGAGATCTTCTAGTCGTGATCGAAACTGCTACAATTGTGGAAGACCGGACACTACTCAAATGAGTGCTCGGCTCCCCACAAGAGAAGAGAAGAATCTCCAAGAAGAAGAAGCTCAAGAGAAGAGTCACCTCGGAAGAGAGAAGGAGTAGAGATGATCGTTATGAGCGAAGATCCTCTCGGAGAAGCAAGGATTCGGAAAGGAAAGACAAGTCATCAAGGAGCTACACAAGAAGAAAACATCAAGCTCATGTAGGTGAATGGGTCTCCGGCTCCGACTCGACAATCACTCCGAAGAAGCTATCACTCCAACTCCGACTCTGATCAAGATGAAGGTGTTGCGGTCTTGCTCTCGTGTCCTCCAACTCCAACTCCTATGACTTGTTTGATTCACCAAATGAGGGAATTGGAAGATGCTTCATGGCTAAAGGCCCCAAGGTATCACACCCTGAATTCATTGACTTTGATAGTGATGAGGATGACTTGCTTGGTGAAGATGAGCTTTTACATGACAAATCTAGTGAGCCTAGTAATGATGAACATGCTAGTAGTCTTTATAGTCGAGAAGAGTCGAATGACAATGCTATGAAGGAGATTGAGCGTTTAACTAAAGAACTAAACACTCTTAAGTTAGCTCATGAAACAACTCAAGAAGATCATAGAGAGCTCCTAAGATCTCATGAGAAGCTACGCTTCGAGAAGCTCAATCTAGAGCAAGAACATGAGTTTCTAAAAGCAATCAATGACGATCTTCGAAAGAAGAGTTCTTCATATCTTGCCAAACGACTTCTCTTGTCTAATTTCTTGCCACCTATTAAAACTAAGCATGACAAGCATAAGAAAAATTCTTCATCTAGTAGTAACAATAACCATGCTAAATCTAATGTTGTTGCTTCTAGTAGTTCTCTTGATTCCACTAACAATGTTTCAAGCCAAGTTACACTTGAGCAAGAAAATAGTTTATTGAAAGGGATTATAGAGAAAGGTGTCTACAAGAGCCTTGCCGGAAGCAAGAACTTTGAGGAAATTGTTCGCAAGCAAGGAAGGCACCGAAGAATCAAGGAATTGGTTTTGAGCGAAAGTTCAACGCCGAGGGTGTTGAATGGGAAGAAGGTCAATATCCCACTCCAAAGTTTGTTTCTCAAAAGGAGAAGTATGATCCTACTTCTTCCAATGTGGAACAAGCTCAAGATGACCTTCCACCACAAGACCACAAGCTAAAAGGCAAGGACAAGCTTCAAGAGGAGATTGATGCATTTATTGAAGCACCTAAAGCCATGGTCAAGTGGGTTCCCAAGGAAACGCGTCAAGTTCTACTTCGTCAAGCTCAACTACAACCCCAAGGATTCCCATCAAGATGATGTGGATCCCAAGAAGAAGAACTAGAGAGTTCTTGAGGGTGACTCCGCCAACATACTTCACTCACATTCATTTTGGCAAAACTTGTGCAATCAACTTCCACATCTTGCACTAGTTCATGGAGTCACAAACCCTCTTGTTGGTAAGTCAAGGACAAGGTAATCATTGCTTTCATGGACATCATCTATTGTGTACTTCAATCTATGTCCATGGATATCCTTGTTTGTTCCTTGTGGGACTAACCCATGTAGGTATTGAAAGTGCCCGAATCCAAAGGATTGCTCCCAACTCTTGATGATCTTCATCAACATTGAGCATCCACATCTTCAACATCTACATGAAGTCTTCTCGACAACCAAAGGTTAGTTTGACCCTTTAAAAGGGGTTCTCACATCTAGGGGGAGCTTTGCTCTAAAGAATTGAGCTAAAGCATCTTCAAATGATGTGAACACACTAATGCTTTATGTAAAAGTGGTAACCCCACTTGTGCTTAAACGATGAGTATGACCTATGATCAAATGTTCTCATTTGACTCCTAAGTCAATATACTCATATATAGATGACCTAGTCATCGACAAATTGTGTGATAGTAGCTAGTGTTTTGTTTGTGCATGTTTGACACATATTTCATTTGCTATCTTATTGTGTGAGCATGTTGGATGCATAATTTTATCCATTCGAGGACATCCATTTGTTGCTTTGGTCTTTTGGATTTTTCTGACCAAATGGATGGACAAGAATGCCTAAGTTCCTCCCCTAGCTATCTATGCTTTCTTGTCTCAAATTCTATTCATGCTTACATCACAAACTTTGAACAAGTCATTTTGGACCCTCCGAGTGAGGAGCACTCGAGCCACCAATCCGTCAAAGGCTAACTTCCAAAACCTTCTAAGTGATTTCGGTCAGACCAACCCACTCAAACTCGGTCAGACCGAAAGCACTTGGATTGATCTAGGTTTTCACCTCGGTGAAACCGAGTTGTGATTTTCGGCGTGATCAAGTGTGTAACTACTGCGAAGATCCATCTCGGTGCCACCGAGTTTTACAACTCGGTCCCACCGACAACTAAGGGGTATATATACTCGAGGGCAGCGCGCTGATTCCTACTTCAAAACGCCGCCCCACACCCCTTTGCTGCCGTCGCCGTGGTCTCCGGATCGTCTCCGTAAATGCGCTCAGGCGCCCTCGCCGCAGGTCTCCGCCGCCGTCAACGGACATTCTCTCCGCGCCATTGCCGCCAGAGAGAACTCCACCAAGTTAGGGTGAGTTTGATCCTCTCGTGCTCCCATCTCCGATTCTATGCACGATTGGTTTGCCTAGCATCTTGCCACGTTTGAGATCTTCCTTAACACCGATTAGTTCCTTTGAACGAAATTGAGTAAAAGTTTTAGGGTTAGGTTTCCGCGAATACATCTCGGTGAGACCGATTTACATTCTCGGTATGACCGATTTGGCCTCTGGCCATTACATCGCACCTTCGGTCCAACCGAAGTTGTGCAAATCGGTGCGACGAAATGAGGATTTAGTGAAACCCTAGTGTTTTCGGCAGGACCGAAACCCACTTCGGTCCAACCGAAAGTGGTGTGAATGCTTCTGTTTGAACACTTCGGATTCACCGAATTTTAAACTCGGTCTGACCGAAATGCATTCTGTGAAAACCTAAAACTGAAATTTGAACTCATTTTTTTGCAAAATCTTCTGCAGTTTGTGATAACTCTTCTACTCTGCCTACACCTTATCTATTCACAGGTTGTCAGCCATGTCAGATGCCAGTGACAGCCAGAACAGGTCTGAATCACCAATTGCTGATATTCCAGAGGCAGGCACTAGTCCTGAGGCCAGCAGCTTTTCAGATGATGGTGAGAGGAGCACACCAAGTGGTTTGCCTCCTGCTGCCACCAGGGCCAGAAAGAAGAGGAACTCTGATGAAGAAGATTCTGATTTCATTGCTGAAGAAGAGATCTCCTTCAAGCCAAAGAGAAAAGTTGTTGCCAAAGAGCATCAAGGGCAGCAAACCAAGAAAGGCACCAGTAAAGTGAAGAAGTCCACTGTTGCCAAGAAGCTAAGTATGGAAGAGGAAACTTCGAGCAAAGTGAAGAAAACTTCCAAGAGGAAGAGGATTGTGCATGATGAAGCAGCAGAGGAAGATGAGGATGAGGAAGCACCCCAGCCTCCTCCTCAGAAGTCTAAGTTCATGGGTGATGCCATCAGGGCAGGAGCACCTTCAAAGTCTAAGCCATCTGCTCCAGTCAAGGCAGCTCAAGCGAAGCTCTTGCCAAGCCCAAGAAGACCGTCAGAACATTCCAGCTTCAAAGAAGAAGAAAGATAATGTGCCACCACTGAGTTAGATGATGAGGCACCAGATTCTTGAAACTTCGCCGAAACTGCCAATTCACAATGATGCTCATCCTCGAGCTGAGAACATGAAGGAAAGAAAGGATAGAGGTCTCAGGCTATGGAGACAAGCTGATCCATATGCTGTGAGGAGAAGGACTGCTGTTGATCCAAGATTCCACACCAGAGAGCAGCAGGACTTCTATGAGACTGTGCTAATGGACAAGAAGCCCATTGTTGCAGACACTCGCTATGTTGACTGGGCATACATTGACAGTGAAGAGCACAGAGACTTCTTTCCACATGTGCATGAGAGCTTTACTGCATGTGGTGTTGCAGATTTGTTGGTCGGAAGTTGATGATTGGAATGATGAGATGATCATGCAATTCTATGCCACAGCTCATTTCTATCCAGATGGTAAGATCACATGGATGACTGAAGGCCAAAGATTCTCTTCAACTGTTGAAGAATGGGCAGCACTGCTGAATGCTCCAGTGCAGAGAGAGGATGATGTTGATGTCTATGGTATTCCCAAGAAGAACCATGAATCTATGAAAAATATGTACAATGAGGTACCAGCTAAGGATGTAGAAATCTGGAGCTCGGCTCGATGTATCATCTCCAGAGCAGGTCTACCTACCACAAACACTATTCTCGAGGCATACCTTGATGCCCAAGTCGGAGATCATCGCATGATCGGAGGGTATTCTATCAACATGCTGCATATACTTGATGAGAAGGCACCTTTCAAGGTGATGGATCGATAGTTGAGACTATCAAGAGGACTGCAGTGACGTAAGAGGTCGTGTGGATTTGCCCCGCACATTCAGATGCTTATCAATGCCAAGTTTGGCACGGGCACATACTTGTTGGATAGACCACACTTGCCACTGCAGCCTGAGCATGAGGACAATGAAGTTGTGATGGATGAGGAGGACCCAACGTCAGTTGAAGGTCAAGCAAAGAGTGAAGCTGCCAAGAAAGCCAAAGCTGAGAAGGAAGCAGCAGCAGCAGCAGCAGCTAAACCCAAGAGTGTTGGAGAGCAGCTCCTTGAAGCTACCCAGAGGATTGAACAACGCCTGGCCAGCATTGGGCAGTCTCAGGAGAGTCTTGAGAGGATTGTTGAAGACAAGATCCATGCTCGATGTGAAGTCGATCAAGTGCAAGTCATCACAACAAGCTTGAGGCAGATATCGAGGAAGCAAAGAGGAGAAGGAAGAGCTCATGCGTGAGATGCAGGATGACCTAGTCCAGATGATTATGAACAGCTGCTCCGGTTCCCACAAGACCCGATCAGCTGCTATTCCAAAGGATGACACCAGACTACAGCCTCAAGACCTCCCACAGCTCCATCAGTTCCAGCTCCAGCCCAAGTGACCACTCCTCCAGCTCCACGACATCAATGAAGTCTTCACGATGCTGCCATCTCAACTCCATCAACCTGCATGAGCCGCCAAGCAGAGTCCCTAGTGACGTTTAGCTCTATGTCTTTTCGAACTTTTGGTAACTTGTTGCCAAAGGGGAGAAATTGTATAGATCATAGGACTTCGAGAGAGAGAGTGCTTTGTCTTTGCGCTTTTTGCTCTTTCGTTCATTTGCGGTCTCTTTGAGATACTTTTGAGTTTTTCGAGACATTCCGTGTGTTTGATACTACGTTTGTTCTACCTTAATGAGTGCTTGGTCGTACTATGCCTTAATGTGTGCTTGATGCTTATCATATGCTATTCATATCTTGTATGACCATTTACTCATGTCTTGGTGATTGGGTGCATGCTATTCATTCTTATCATTTTGTGCGCTCCACCAAGATGTATGTGACATGGAAGAGTGACCCATGATCCTAATCGATTGTGCATTTGCATTCAAACGCAAATCTTAAATAATGCACAAATTTAGGGGGAGCTCTTGCTTATCACATACTTCTCAAAGCGACGATATTATTCATTGATTATATCCTTTGTCGAAGTTTTGATCTATATGTTGTCATCAATTACCAAAAGGGGAGATTGAAAGTGCAACTAATCCCGGGTGGTTTTGGTAATTAATAACAACATATATATCATTGAACTAATAGTTTCTTGAGAATCATTTCGAAAGTTCAGTGATATGGGTATGGCAATGATCAAGAAGTGGACCCTCAAAATGCTAAGGCAAGCATTGGCAAAAGCTCAAGACTCCATTTTTGGTTTAGTGATCCAAGATCACATTGAGTCCATAGGAAAGCCAATACTATTAAAAGGGATGAGGTTATGTTAATGATCCGTTGCTCAAAGTGCTTAGTGATACATCTCCCAAACTATCGCAATCTTTCATTCCAATATACACTCATAAGTAATCTCGGTCCCACCGATTTCCTAAACTCAGTCACACCGAGATGAACCACCTCAGCCATAAAGCCAAACCCTAGAAATTTCGGATTTTCCGATTCGAACTCGGTCTCACCAAACTAGTGTTGCCAAGCTTCAGAACCTTCATCATCAAATCGGTGTCACCGAGATGATGAAGTCGGTCCCACCGAGATTGGCAAACCCTAGTCTTTGGAAGAATCGGACTCACCGAGATTGTATTTTCGGTCCCACGAAAATCCCAACGCTCACAAGATTTGAACTTTCGGTCTCACCGAGTTGTCAACTTCGGTCCGACCGAGATTGGTCAAATGTGTGTAACGGTTGGATTTTGTGTGGAGACTATAAATACCCTCCACCCCCTCTTCATTCGTGGAGAGAGCCATCGAAAAGAACTACCACTCCTACCTTACATTTCGAGAAGAAAACTACCTACCCTTGTGTTGAGATCAAGTTGCTCCACTCCCACCATATGAAGCTTGATCTCTAGCCTTCCCAAGTTGCTTTCCACTCAATCCTTTCTTCCACCACAGCCAAATCAGTGAGGAGAGTTGAGTGTTGGGGAGATTATCATTTGAAGCACAAGAGCAAGGAGTTCATCATCATCAACACCATCTATTACCTTTTGGAGGGTGGTGCCTCCTAGATTGGTTAGGTGTCGCTTGGGAGCCTCCACAAGATGTGGAATTGAACCAAGAAGTTTGTAAGGGCAAGGAGATCGCCTACTTCGTGAAGATCTACCCCGAGTAAGGCTAGCCCTCCGTGGGCGTATGCCATGATGGCATAGACAAGGTTGCTTCTTCGTGGACCCTTCGTGGGTGGAGCCCTCCGTGGACTCTCGCAACCGTTACCCTCCGTGGGTTGAAGTCTCCATCAACGTGGATTGACGATAGCACCACCTATCGGAACCACGAGAAAAATCTCCGTGTCTCCAAATTGCGTTTGCCCTTCTCCACCCCTCTTTACTACATGTGCAATTTACTTTCCGCTGCCTATACTCTAGAATTGCATGTGTAGGGTGATACTTGACTTGATCATAATCGTGAATCTGCCAAAAACTTGTCTTTATCAAAAGGCTGAATTTTTATATTGTCAAGTAGTCTAATCACCCCCTCTAGACATACTTTCGATCCTCTGATCACCAATAGGCTCGATGGCATCTTCAACCAACAACGCTGTCCCGATGAGACTTTTCTCCCGGACAGATCTTACGTATTCGGCGGCTTTGCATCTGCGGGCAATTCCCTTGGCCATCTGGAGCAGATCGAAAAGCTTCGCCCAGCCGTCGAGTCGATTCGAAGCTTAAACTTGACGGCCGATGTCCGCGGAGACTTGATCTTCGACGGACTCGAGCCACAACCAAGCGCGCCGCACTGCGACGATGGGCATGACCTAGCTCTGCCGCCGGACGGTGCATCGATGGCCGCACTCGGATCCGCTCCGGCCATCAGCCTGGAGCCGATCGCCCATATCGAGGGCCGATGGTTAGACGCCACCCTGGGGGCTTCAACATCCACGGCGATAGAGCCAAACACTGATCTTGTCCCCCGCGAAACTCCTGATTCCGAGGCGCCGGACTCCTCGCCGGACTCCAAGCCTCCCGCGCCCCCGCCAATCGATTCGGATTGGGCGCCAGTTATGGAATTCACCGCCGCGGACATCTTCCAGCACTCGCCCTTCGGCGATATCCTGAATTCACTGAAACATCTCTCGTTATCAGGAGAGCACTGGCCGGACTACGGCCAGGATGGTTGGGGTTCGGACGACGAAGAAATTCAGATCCCACCCACCACCCACTTTGTAGCCACTGTTGAGGATTTAACCGACATGCTAGATTGCGAGTCCGAAGACATCGACGGAATAGACGACGATGCCGGAGACGAACAAAAAACAGAGCTTATACAGCACAACAGGACCACCCTGTCGCATGACATATATATGGTGGATACCCCAAAGGGGAGCGATATCGAGGACCAACGGGCCACGACAAATAACACTGCCGATAAACGACCAAGGCGACGGCGCAAACGCCGCGCTAAGTCCCGCCCCGATGACAACAACACTCCCAACGAGCCCGCTATACGGCAGGGCTCACAATCGGACGACGAACATGCACACAAGCAACCGTCCGAACACGACGAGTCAGATAGCCAATCAAAGCCCGGCGAAGACAACAGTCCGGACGACCACATGTCGGACACATCGCCGGAGAATAAGAACCTCCGGAAAAGACTCGGCAGCACTGCAAGAAGCCTGAAGAAGGAAAAACGGAAGCTCAAAACAGCGGAGGACACACTCAGAATGAGATGGAGCAAAGTGCTCAACACCGCAGACAAGTACGGCAATGGCCATCAATCAAAGAGCTACCCTAAGCGCAAGCTGCTACCGGAATTTGACGAGGAGGCCATAGAACCCCCACCGTCCAACAATAAAAGGGCTGCCTGGCTGGATAGACTGCCAGACGACAGACCAAATTCTGAAAGCGGTGCCACACACAACTCCACCAATGAACTCGGAAGGATAGATGGCCCAGCCAGGTCCATTCATGGGCCAAAGGAGAAGGCCCCAAGAAGCAAGGCAACACGTCAAGTGTCCGATGATAACGGAGCACACAAATACAGAGGCGCCACACACCCACTATGTTTCACCGATGAGGTACTGGACCATGAATTTCCAGCAGGGTTTAAACCCATAAACATAGAGGCCTACGATGGAACAACAGACCCTGGAGTCTAGATAGAAGATTATATACTGCATATACACATGGCCAGAGGAGACGATCTCCACGCCATAAAATATCTACCCCTCAAGCTCAAAGGGCCAGCCCGTCATTGGCTCAAAAGCCTCCCAGAAAACACTGTTGGAAGTTGGGAAGAGCTCGAGGAAGCATTCAAAACAAATTTTCAAGGGACTTATGTCCGTCCTCCGGACGCTGACGATTTAAGTCATATAACTCAACAGCCCGGAGAATCAGCGCGGAAATTCTGGAACATGTTTCTTACCAAAAAGAACCAAATAGTCGACTGTCCGGACGCCGAAGCCTTAGCAGCTTTCAAGCACAATGTCCGAGACGAATGGCTCGCCAGGCACCTTGACCAAGAGAAACCGAGGACAATGTCCGCACTAACAAGCCTCATGACCCGCTTTTGTGCGGGAGAGGATAGCTGGCTAGCAAGAAGCAGCACCAGCGACCCAAGTACATCCGAGATAAGAGATGGAAACAGAAAATCACGGCGCAAAAAAGAACAGCGCCGGAATAAATAGAAAAGCCCAAAGAGCACGGCAGTCAATGCCGGATTCAAAAGCTCACGGTCTAATAACAAAACTGAGCCCATCAAGGATGACAGTGACGAACTGTCCAACTTACACAAAATTTTGGGTCAGATATGTCAAATCCATAGCACCCCCGGAAGGCCTGCAAATCACACCCACAAGGATTGTTGGGTTTTTAAACAGTCCGGCCGATTAAATGCCGAACACAAGGGGCTCAACGCATCAAGCAAAGAAGAGAAACCCCGCCAGCAGGGCACCGGAAAACAAAAGACTTTCCCACAAGGGGTCAAAGCAGTAAACTCACTTCATGTGATAACACGGAAAAATAGTGCGGCACTTTCTAAAAAGAGATTCGCACGGTCCAGCCCAGCAGACCGCAGAGATTGGACATCCAAACCAATCACTTTCACCACCGACTATTCCGAAGCGTCAAACGCGGACGGACTCCCTTGATTTTGAATCCTATAATAGACGGATTACAATTTACTAACGTCCTCATGGACGGAGGCAGTGATTTAAACCTGCTATATTCCAACACAATCCGTAGGATGGGGATAGACCCTACCAAAATTCGACACAGCCGCACTTCCTTCAAAGGAGTGAAGCCAGGCCCTTACGCCAAGTGCACAGGCACGATACTACTAGAAGTCGTGTTCGGATCGCCGAACAATTTTCGACGTGAAAAACTAATCTTTCACACCGTCCCATTTGAAAGTGAATATCAAGCACTCTTGGGACGAAAGGCTTTTGTCCGCTTCAACGCCATACCGCATTACGCGTCTCTTACACTCAAGATGCCCGGTCCATATGGCACCATTTCAATGCGAGGGTCACTTAAAGACCCTGGACTCGGATAGACGAATCTGGACTCAGCAGGCTAGGGGCTCCCTAGCCGCATACCTTTTCCCAGGGGGCTGCGCGCACAAATCACCGTGGTTTCATATATACCTTGTTTTAATTATCTATATCTCCTCTTTTGCATATCTTTCGCACGAACTATTTCTAAAGCTAAACGTTCCTCTCTTTTTCTCCAGATGAACAACGTGCATACCCGTCCAGGATAACGGCGCAACGGAGACACAGGCGCAGACGTGCAGTAGGGACCCGTTGCCAGGATTCTTTTCAGATTAAGACCCTGCGTAGACCTTTTTATCACTGTCTCTTGTTGTTACTCTCCCCCGGCTTATTCCTATGGCCAAAGTGGAGCTTGACGCTTTGGCATCGGCCGCGTCAGAAGACCATGCCCGTACCTGGACACTAGGGGCTTAGGGCATAGTTCTGCCCATTATTATAAAGTCTGAACACCTTCGGGAGTGTTCGGCGTCTCGAGTTAGGCATTATATGCATCAGCTCCGAATCATGTCTTTGGTCAAATGTTGGGTTTGCTCGGCTCCTGTGTTTTGCTGCCTTACGTTCCGTATCACCCGGCTAACGCGGCACCAGGAGAACTACTGCGATTGTGCCCCAGTTCGGCTGGGCGAGCACCTCAGTAGAGAAAGCCGAAAACTGACTGTCATGATATAGCGAGAGTCTGGTCAGCCACTAGATCGACTATCGGAATGTTTAGAATTCCCCGCTTTGACGAAGGACCGTTTCCCGGTCAGGCACTTACGCACACCCGAATACGGAGATGTGCGGTGCCACCAGGGGCTATATCGTAGTCCCACCCTCGAGCTCCATTGGCTAAGTGGAAGAGATAAAGCACTATAGTCCGGATTGCCTCGTTCGCTACGCTACCACCTCCTTATAACAGGACCGAGACGTCGGATTAAGTGTGAAAACGCGATATTTTGCGAACACCCCAGCACCTTGTGCGAGGGGGCCGAAGCCGAAGACTGCATCTTTCAGGTTATACACAAGTATACGAAAACGGCCGCACAGGAGAAGTTTTACTACTTGGACGCACAAGTATAAAAAGCTGTCATACCATAATCATTGATTTACAAGGTATTGCGTTCATTTGAACGTTACATTCTTTGAGCACTACGCCTCTACTTTACGAGCACCGCGCATGACTTCTCCGAAGTAGTGCTCGGCAGGGAGCCGGCTTTCATCCGGACCCTGGGTGGCAATGGCGGTGGCATCCATCTCCGGATAATGCACCTTCACACGGGCAAGAGCCATCCGCGCGCCCTCGATGTAGGCCGACCGCTTCATCTCCTTTATGTGCGGCACCGCACCAAGGAATTGCTGCAGTAAGCCAAAGTAGCTCGTCGCCTTAGACCTCTCTGGCCAGACGTGGGCCACGATGTCAGTCATGGCCAGCCCGGACAGTCTATTTAGTTCGGCCCATTCGGCCAACCTGTCCGTCAGCGGAAGAGGGCGATCCGGACTGTGGAATTGAGACCAATACAACTCTTCCGCCTCGTGATCCCCTGGCTCCGGAAGTGCTTAACGGCATCAGCCGCACTCGCAGCCAAGTCCATATATGGATCCTCCAAACTCCACAGCCGCTCAAATTGAGCGTATTTGGCATCCATAAACCGGCGCGCGATCGAAAAGGCTTGCCACCGCGATTTCTCGGCTGGCGCAGCTCCTCCTTCATAGCCCGCATTGCAGAGCGGGCATCCTTGGCCGGCGGTGGCCTTCTTGAGTCTTCCCGCTCCGATAAGCGCTCCTTTTCAAGAGCCTCATTGCGGTCGGTAGCATCCTTTAATTTCTTGGCCAATTCGGCCACCTCCGCCCTGCTTAGGCAGTGCGCCGCCTTTTCGGCTTTCAACTCCTCGGCCGCCCTAGAGGCAGCCGCGTCACTCCTTCGGGCTTGCTCCTTAGCTAGAGCAAGTTCGGCCCGAAGACTCTCCACCGCAGCAGCACCATCTGTATACACAACATATAATTTATCAGAGGTGGGCTTCGACCCCCATTAAATAAAGCAACTGCGGAGAATTTATTTACCTTGCGACTCGTCAAGTCGCCGGTTGACAAGTGCGATGTCAGCATCTGCCACGTCAAGTTGCCGAGTTAACTCGGCAAACTTCGCTAGTCCGGCTAGCCCCGGACCATCCGCCACCTGCATAGGAGCGGCGGAATTAATTTATTTAGATTTCGATCCTCGATGACGCTGTCGTTGCCGACAACCTACCGAGTCTCGTGGGCTACTATCTATCTGAGGCGATTTTTCATATGCAAAAGCTGTTAAAAGACAAAGGTGCGCCATTTTCAGCATACCTCAAATCCCGTTGACAAAGTTCATGGCGGCATTACACAACCCGCTTTCAGTGGACGAAATCCTTCCAATCACCATACGCATTAATGCGCGGTGATCTTCTGAGATGGACGCCCTCTCAAGCAAACTCTTCAGTTCTCCCCGCCGGACTCTGGTGGGTGCCGAACTCTCTGGCCCCTCCGGACTCGGGGATACCCTCCGTGACGATACTTCGGGCTCGCTTCATCTCATCTGGCGGCGCCCGGGCGGGCGATCGCTCTCCATCATCTCCGAAAGAAGGTCCCCCGAAGATGAACTCATCTGAGAAGGCTGCAGGTCCGAACTGCGATATAAATATTTCGGTTACCTACAGAAGCACGAATGAAGGTATTTCCTTATTAAACTTCCTCTTTCATACTCACGGCTCGTTGGAGGTTGGCCCTTCGGCGATGATTCTTGTCCGGATTCTCTCCGGACGCCGGACCCCCGTGAGATTTCTTCCCACGCTTAGGGGCTTTGACCTCCGGATCTTGGGCGGTCCT